>ML265525.1:0-62568 GCA_005239495.1 Nicotiana undulata
CCTGTACTAATTTTGGATTCTTTCCATACTTATGTGATGCCTTCTTTGAATAGGTGATTCTGTTCTGTACCAAATTTTGAGTATTTTCCTTACTCATATGATACTTTCCTTAACTATTTTGGATTCCCTGTGATTGCAATTGAATCCGAGATTCTTTCAGTTGATTTTCAAACTAATACCCTAGTTTACTTTATAAATGTAATGTTACTTCAACTTTCCTTAATTATATACTATGTACTTGGCTTTAGTTATGTATTATGTGATTTCCTTGTCTCTAATTAAAAAACACAAGTCTTATAAGTTGATTTCCTTTCCTTACTTAGCCTTGACTGCACTGTTTGAACTTGACTCCTTAATTGAAGGAGTCCAATAATTTAATTGATACTAATTTGTTGCATTTTCATAACTGTTCACCCTTTACCTATGTGACTACTCGTTTTGTTAAACTATATATACCCTGTCTTCTCTCTTTATAAACACTCAGAAACACACTGAACACACTCTCTTGATCACACAAACACACACAGACATCTACATTATTCTCGTGTGCTCTTTCTTGCTGTATCTCTTTGGCTCCGTTTACTGCTCTCTATTCTTGCCTATTATTAGCCGGCTATAAGCCAAGGCTAATAGTGCTATCACTTTGCTCTCTTCTGCTTTGCTCTTTCTTAACACTGGTTTGTTCTAGTTAAGTTTACCACATCCTCAAACAATATGTTTCAATTTTGGTTAAGATTCTTGTTGTTCCTTTTGTGCTTTTACTTATGCTTCTATTGCCTACCATGTAACTAGTATGTCTACTCTCCTTCTTTGATCTCTCTTCTTCTTCTAGCCTAGCATGATTCCTGTCTTTCTCTTTATGATTCATTATGGCCTATGTGATCTTCTACTGCTTCATTCTACATACCTAGCATCTATTTATGTATGTCTCTTTATCAATTGCCTGGCTTCTAATGCACCTATAACACTTAGTATTCTCAGACTTGTATCTATAATATATTGGCATATCATACTTTGTGAAAATATGTAACTTTCTACTAAGGATTAATTACTACAAAGATGCTGCTATAATAACTTGTTCCAATCCCTTTCCCTATTTGTGTTTGCTTTTCTTGAATTCTGCTGAGTTGTGACCCTTCTACTGCTTCCTTTTCAAACTAATTTACATAAAAGGTCTTTCTATTATTCTCTAAAGTCATGTTATTTCAAAACTCTTTTTCAAACTTAACTCTTTTAACCACTCCTTCCTGCACTTCACACTATTCTTAGACCTCTAGGATCCACGCCCTCAGTGTGAGCATTGCTTAGGGACCTTGAGTTCCCTCTGAACTTTGACACACTGAGGCAGGTAATTCTACACTGCACCTATCTCAACTTTGGCAATTGCTGGGTGCTGGTATTGGCCAGGGCCCTCACAAGGACCTTTGGGAGCTTTGCCGCACCCAGGTTGTGAGGCTCAAAAGGGGTGAGGCTGGAAGATTGGGCCTGTTTGAAGGCTCTCTATAGAATAACTTCTTATTTTTCTTTGCAATTACTGTAATCCATTTGCTATGGTCTGTAATAATTTGTAAATAAACTATTGGGGCTGGATAGTGAATATGGGAGGGAATTATGCATGTTTAGTGTAGTATGGGTAGAAATCATGACTTAGGCTTTATTTCCTATGTGCGCAATAGTATCATGCCTAGGACATGCATACCATACATTAAAAATCATGTTTAGGGTCTTCATTTTAACATATCTATTATATTCACGCCTAGTATAACCTAATGAGTAACAAAGACTGTCATAATGTATTGCTCATGCATTTTATAAACATGACATATAGAAACCATGTCTTAAGGTGATACTTTGTGCATTAGATATCCTGCCCTTAAGCCTTTTTTTTGTCAGAATTTGAACGCCTAGTTAACATGATTTAATACTCCCATAAAATTGGTTAACCTATTTAAAACAATTTCCTGCAAATATGTATTTATTAAAATTAGAATCCAAATGTGCATGTTCACTCTTTTAAAAATAGGTAGGCAATGTATACAACGCCTAGGCAAACCTTAGGCCTAATACGTATTAAAATCAAATTAATCATGTTCTTCTAGTTTAATCACTTCCTTTAAACATTTGGAACCCTGCTGCTCCCACTCCTGTTTTATTTCACTGAAGCTCATTTACTTTTTATTAAAACTCCTACTCTATCTTAAACAGTCTCGAAGTTGTGCGTATATTTCTTTTATTGAGTTTTACTGACTCCTGCTCTATTATGCCTTCAAACTACTGGGTTTTCAAAAATGCCTCATTCTGCTCAAAATCGTGCCATTTCGAATCTTTGTTTTGTATGTCTTTCAAGTCACTATATTTTGATACCATTTTACTACTTCTTTTGCTACAGTTCTTTGAAAATTAATAGCTATTACTCTATCTTGAGCCACTGTATTTTATTCACTTATCCTTTAAAATAATTTCAAACCCATGCTTTAATAACTTTCATCTATGTTTACTGAAAGCTTTTAATCACTGCCTATTTCTAAGTTTTACTGCCTTTAGCTACTGTACATTTTGAAATCAACTATCAGTTTTTAATTGAAGTTTCTATCTTCATTAAGTTTTCTAACCCAGACCCCTACCATTTTACTAAACTTCCTATTTTCGAACTTTTGTCCTGAGACTTTAATTGTGTTTGAGACGTGCTACTTACATGTTTATATGTGGAGGGACCTGTGAGCCTTTCTTTGTCTTTATGTGTTCCCTCATATGTGCAGTCCTACTTGTTTTGTATGCCGCTCAGTATTTTGTCCTTTAAACCTAATGGTTCAACCTAGTTCCTGCCTTGTAGGAGTAGTAGTCCTAAACACCCTCCAAGACTTATAGGATGGGACGGGTAATGGCACGCAATAAGCATTCATGACCAACACACGCATTTTAATAACCTTTATGGGGTGGGAAGGGTAGAATACGGATATGATGACCGGTGCGCTAAGACCACGTGTAGCCGCCTCTTCGAGGTGTGACATACCGGGTATTGCATTGAAGTGATCCGTATTACTTTAAACCTAGGACAATTCTTTTTCAAATGTTTATTCTAATGTTATTCCAAAACCTTTAAAGATTTTCATACTTGTTTTAAATCCCCTCTTATATGAACCTTACTTGTTACTTGCTCACCGTCCAAATTCACAAAACTTATTGGCTGGGACCCACAGTTGTGGATCTTGAGGGGTGCCTAACACCTTCCCCTTGGGATAATTTCAAGCCCTTACCCAATCTCTGGTAACGCGAACTAGTTCATGAGTTATCAACTCTAGGTGCCCTAACGCACCATAAAAATCGTTAGGTGGCGACTCTTCCTTAAACCTCTTCCTTTAAGGAGTTGTCCAGAATGTCATAAACCCGATCTCTCCGTACCTAACCCGTGCGATAGAAAAAGGGGGCGCGACTCTAACATGAACATGATCGAAGCTCTTTTTGCTTATGCCGAGGGTATCCTGATTTAACTGGTTCTTTCCGAAGTGATTTCGAAGGATTTGATTTTGCGTAGACGGTCAGGCGTCCCCGAGTCGCGTTAGTTTGGCTGGAGCCTATCGACCAAAGTCGTTATGTTTGGCCGTAGCCTATCCACCGGAGTCGTTGCGTTTTGCCAGAGCCTATTGACCTTAGTCGTTGTGTTTGGCTGGAGCCTTTATTCCCCGAGTGAGGTATCCTCGGCGTCTATATTCAATGGTATGCCTTTTTAGGGGTCTTACAAGTTCTAATATATAGCCTTGGCTTTAAAATCGGGATTGTGCCTTTTGCAAGGTCATATGATTTGGACATGCCTTACTTGAGGTCTTACAGTTTTGGTCATGCCCGTAGGACTTACAATTTTGATCATGCCCGTAGGACTTACAGTTTTGAAGCCGCCACACAGAGGGATTTTGGGCTCGAGGTTGCCCACTTGAGGTCTTATGGCCTCGAATCTTTAGCGTCAGTCCCCGTGTGTCCGGGAATTGTTTGGCTCTGGAGCCATTTTTTATGATAAAAAATTCTTTGAAAGCGTAAAGCTTTGTATAAAAGATGTTACTTTGATAACTTGGTACAAGTATACATACTTTCATTGTCGAGAGCTCGATTATTCTATGTGAACACGGTTCATTTGACCGTTTGGCCCGATATATCATTTTCCTGTCGATACTCTCTTTGACGACTTTCTTCCATTTTTTCGAGGAATCGACCTCCTGGGGGGATGCCACCCAGTATTCGAGGTTTATTGGAGAGGAGCCTTTAATACTTGTTTGAGCTCTCCTTGGGTTGCATAGATGTTACCTCGTTAAAAACCTTGACGGTAAAACCCTTTTTAGGGATAAAAACCGGTCGAAGGAAAAGAGTGCAACGCATGCTTCGAAACCCAGGGGTCTTTTTAAGTTGAAGGATGTTTCGATGTCTTCTATAGGACATCTACAGAAGTTTAGTTCGGAACATATGAGTGAAAACAGGAGCATGGTCTTACCTTAGCAGTAGTAGAGTTTGAGCATAGATATGTTCCAATTGCTGGGGAGTTGTTCGCCTTCCATGGTGCCAAGTTTGTAGGATTCTTTGCCAATTACTCCGAGGACGCGGTACGGTCCTTCCCTGCTCGGGCCTAATTTTCCCTCGTTGGGGTTCCGAGGGTTCAGAGTGACTTCCCTTAAGACTAAGTCCCCAACTCCGAAATGTCGGAGGTTTGTTCTCCTGTTATAGTATCTTTCGATTCTTTGTTTTTGGGCGGCCATTCAGACCAGTGAAGTTTCTTGCTTCTCATCTAATAGTTTCAGGGCTGCAATCATTGCCTCGCTGTTTGAATTTTTGGTAGCGTGTCGTAATCCGGCACTTGGCTCCCCGACCTCGACCGGTATCGAGACCCCGGACCCATATACCAGAGAGAACGGCGTCTCTCGTGTGCTCGATTTTGGAGTTGTTCGTATGCCCATAAGACCTCGGGCAACATTTCCCTCGGTCTACCTTTTGCATTTTGAAACTTCATTTTCAAGTTTTGAATGATGGTTTTGTTTGTAGACTCGGCTTGGCCGTTTTCACAGGGGTGAAGGGTGTTGACAGGATCCTTTTGATCTTATGGTCCTCGAGGGACTTTGTTACTTTGCTTCCGATGAACTACTTTCCCAAATCGGCACATGATATGATCCTATATTTGGATAGCTGAACGACTGCTCCGGGGATGATGTCATCTTCTTCGATGGATGATCATAGATTTGCGAGGGCATCGGCCTCACTACTTTGCTCTCGAGGTATGTGGGTCAGGGTCCACTCTTTGAAGCGATGCACTATGACTTAGATTTTGTCTAAGTAACTTTGCATCCTATCTTCTCGAACCTCGAAGATCCCATTTACCTAGTTTACTACCAAGAGAGAATCACATTTTGCCTCGATGATTTCAGCTCCTAGGCCTTTGGCCAATTCCAGACCTGCAATCATAACCTCATACTCGGCTTCGCTGTTAGTCAATTTTGCGGTTTTTATAGATTTCCTGATCATTCCGCCTGTAGGTGGCTTTAGAAATATGTCAATCCCGGACCCTTTCACGTTCGAGGCCCCGCCGGCAAACAGGGTCCATACCCCTAAAGATGTGCCCATTTTTAGCAGAGGTTCTTTCTCTACTTCAGGCACTAGGGCAGGTGTAAAGTCAGCTTGGGATTTTAATAGTCGTTTGGGGCTGATACTTCGATATCATATCCCCCGAGTTTGATGGCCCATTTGGCCAGCCGGCCCGATAACTCGGGCTAATGCAATATGCATCAAAGGAGGTACGTTGTTAAAACACAAATGCGATGGCATTAAAAATAAGGTTTTAACTTTCGAAATGCACTAATTAATGCAAGAGCTAATTTTTCTAGAAGAGAGTACCTGGTTTCGGTATCGACCAAGGTCTGGCTCACATAGTAGACAGGGAATTGTGTACCTTGTTCTTGATGAATGCATGTTTTACCTCGGACTGAGGTCTTCTTATTTGCTTTACCGATTTGAACCTAGGATCGACACTCGGTCGATGGGTGGTTATATCCGGTGGGATCCCTGTCATGTCTTTTGATCTGGGAGGTGTTCGATCAGAACAACCTATTTCAGCTCTTCAATCGTTGATTTAGTTGCGCCCGATTCTTCAGGGGCAGTGAAGATTTGGGGGCTAGGAAATCTTCCTCGTCGTGCCCGCTCCTCGGAAGTGGAGGGCGTGGACATCGGTGCCTCGTCGTGAGCCGCGAGCATCTCCCTTGCCGCAAACCCATTCCCATATACTATCTTTATACTGTCTTTTTTTGGAAATTTCATCATTTGATGGAGTTAACGACACTGCCCTCATGTTGTGTATCCATGGCCTCCCGAGCAATGCACCGTACCTCATGCCACCTTCAAGGACATGGAATTTGGTATTTTAAACCATACAAGACATGTTGACCGCGAGGATGATCCCCCCATTCGTTGCTTCACCGGCCATATTGAGCCTATTGAGGACTCGTGAGGTAGGTACAATTTTATTTAGCAGTCCGAGCTACTCCACCACCTCCGACTTGATCACATTGACCAAACTAACTGGATACACGAGTACACATTTAATTTGAATGTTATTTAAGATAAAAGGTCTTGAAATCCTCTTTACTGAATGCAAGTGTGCCTTCGGATATGCGACCCTGAATTTGCCTTGCTGTTGCAGCGGATATTTTCGTCCGCTTGGTCACGGGTCCTTAAGGAATGTCGGTTCCTCTGATGATCATGTGCACGATGTGCTGCGGTTTTCCCGTGTCCTCCTTCAAGATGTTTTTCTTCCCTGAAGGTGTTTTTCAACTCGGTCACCGATGAATTCTCGGAGGTATCCTTTGCTAACGAGTCGGGTTGCTTCCTCTCGGAGCTGCCTGCAATATTCGGTCCTATGACAGTGCGTACCGTGAAATTTGCACACCAGGTTAGGGTTCCTTTGCGAAGGGTCTGATTGTATGGGCTTTGGCCACCTGGTGTCTTTGATTTCACCCATGGCCGCTACAATATCTGGAACACCAGTGCTAAAGTTTAATTTGGGCGATAAGGGTACTTCTGCCGGCTCTGTGCGCCTGCTGATCCTAGAATTGTTCACCAGTCCTTGAGGAGACCGACCTCGATCCATCCTTCGATCGATTCGGGGCGTGCCGCTTCTTATGGTGTTTCTTTGACTCTCGACGTAAGGTCAATATCTTTCCTTACATGGCCTTGGTTCTCTCTCCGGGAACCTTGACTCTATCCTCTTCACGAGTCCCTTGAGCATCTTCATAACAACGGAATTGGCTATTGACCCGCTATTGTCCGACCTCTATGGTATCCGCTGGATTCAAGGGGCCATTCTTGCCACTTGTTTTGCCTGGAGCATTTCAAAGATCATGTGGAGGCTGACTCCTGTTTCCCTTTGACCGAGTGTTCCCCGTGCTTCATGCTGGCCTTCCTGGCATATGTCTGTGTTGGTGTGGGAGCTAATACCGACACGTTTGGCGTTGCGTGAGCCCGCATCCATTGGGTTTGGATTTGGTGCGTCCTCAGGGCTCTGTGGTGATACATCAGCGCCTGAAACAACAACACCATTCTCTCCATGGTCCTTAACACCGTTGTTTTCGTGTGCATTTACTGAGTTGGACATTCTGACCTGAAATCAACGATTCATTGGACAAGAAAAGTGTGAAGAATAACTTGCGTTTTTCAGTGAACCATCACTAAAACAATCACTATTATTTTTAGCCCCACGGTGGGCGCCAACTGTTTACCTTGAAAATGGTAATTACAGTTATATTTGATTATGTGGTTCTAAAAATATGTGATTTATTTTAACGCTAGTTGTTAAGCAACAGATCCTGAGTGTGAGTAAAAGAAACGAAATGAAAGTGATGCAAAATCGAAAATAAGCAAACCAGACTGCCTCAAGTCGGGGGTTCCGAGTTGGCTGAGATAGGTCCTCGAGGTCGAGGCTTGAGGCCAGTGTTGGACGATCGATGAAGCTATAACAATTTTATCGTCCTCGAAGGAGGCTATTTATGATCAATGATGGATAATAAAGGAAGAACAATCAATGAAATACAATAAATGGAAGTAATAAATCAGTAAAGAGACAATATAGGATGTTTGAGTTAGGGAGCAGAGAATGTTCTTTTTTCTTGTATTGAATATCGTGAAGGGTCCTCTTTATATAAGAGGGGGAGTTCCAACATAGTACATAAGCATTTATTGCAAAGAGAGTAGCTGGTACAACTATTTCAATGGTCTGGTACGGACTTGTACTATTTTGCAAGCGCTTGTCAGCTTCAGTCACATGTTCTCGGGAGTCCCGCGCCTTTCCGTGATGGGATCCGATCTTATCCTCGTCTTGAGGTGCGTTAATCCTTCGGTACCACCCTTCGAGGAATTAATCTCGGAGTCGCACCTCGGGTCTGTTTTTGATGTCATAAGAAACCTTAAAATCTGTCATGCCCGATTTTGACCGTATACAGATAGTCCCCGCATTTCTTGGAATGAAAAGACAAGAAATGATTTGAATTCATTATCCTTTAATTCTTCCATTGTTGCATCACTCGTGTCATATAAAGCGGTTGATGTGACAGAGGGGAATCCAAAGTGTCGTGTCCATACAGCCACTGAGAAGCTTTTGAATTGATTACGACAGTTACAGTCTTTTGTCTTCCTCTAACGTATATGATGGTTCTCGATAAATACTCCTTCCTTTGGCTCTTCTTTTTCACAGCATCCCCTTGCTCTCAAAAGACTTCTTCTTACTTCTTTCTTGTGTTCTTTCTCTGACTATATTTCTTTCCCTTTTTCAAAGTCTCCAAAAAGAAATGGCGAAGACTTCCACCAATGTTTCTCAAGGCGATAAACCTTCCTCTTCTTCATGTTCGTCTAAGAGGGAGGCGACGGAGCTTCCTCATCTCGTGGAATACATCCCCGGAGCATGCGTGATAGACTCCGATTTCATGATCGATAAACCTTCCTCGAGGCCATGGCAATGTGAGCCCATGTCCCGATATATCAACCTAATATCTGACATCGAGAAAGTGAAAGCTGACTGCCACTGGGGGGATTCGGTGTTGGTGAAGATTCCCTCTCGGGAAGAGGACATAACCATATACGAGGCCGGCTTTCTTAGTGTGTATACCTATCTGTTTACCCTTGGCCGTAGATAGCGAAGTGACCTCCTCTTGGGCACTCCGAAGAAGGTCCTGGGTTGAGGTCAACTCTCCCTGCAAAAGGTCCAAGGCCACGGTTTCGTTCTGCCTATTCAGCTCGAGGATCTCCGCATCCTGGGCCGCAACCTCTTCCTGAAGTTGCCCCACCAGGGCATTCTTTTGCTTGATCTGCAAAGATGAATCAAGTTAGTGAGCAACTTTATGAGAATAAGAAATGAACTCATGAGTTCCATATTACCTGCTCGGCAAATCTAGTTCGCTCTTGATGCACTCCCTCCAGACTTGTCCGAAGGTCATTCAACTCCTCTTCCTTTCGGGCAGAGGAGGCCTTCATTCATTCGGCTCCGAGGCGAGCTTTTCGAGATCCTCCTCGAGGCAAGTAAGCTCATAATTAGCTTGGTGAAAGCTTGGCCATACAATTTCTTGACCTACAACACAAGGGAAGAAAGTTAAATAAACAAGAATAAAAATCTGAAACGAAGACAGTATATCAAGAAGGTCACCTGCTTTTGAAGCCTCTCGGCCTCCTCGAGAGCGACAGAGGCATTGAGATCGGCCTCCTCCTCCTCAACACCTTCAAAATAATCTTTGAATGTGTCATCCTCTCATAGTGAGATATCCACATCGGTAGCGCCCCTGTTCTGCGCGTCCCTTATTTCCCCTGGGCAAAATGAAGGGCCCAATTGAAGCCGCCCACAACATCAATTTCTATCCGGGCTTCTTCCCGACCCTGAAGGACTTCAGACTGTACCCTCCGAACTAATCGATACGTAGTGTACCATGTACGGCGAATGGCTCGGGGACAACGCCCAAGCCCTCCTCGAGGGTCCCCTCTACGCAAGGTTGTTCCTCATCGTCCGTCCCCGATCTGGCGGCCCGATGCTCAACAGTCTTTGGAGCGTCAACGCTCCGTCATACCCTTTGTACCAATGGGAAGTCATCCTCATCATCATCTTCGTCTGCAGCACGAAGACTTGCAGCAGCGTCCGAAGTCAAGACCGTGGCATCGGTCTTATGCTTTCGGGTCTTGGGTTTCTCTATCTTTGGAGACTCCGCCAATGCCTCCTTCTTCCTTTTGTTGTCTTTGGCAGACTTCGAAGCCTCTTATTCATCAGGGGAAGGCGGCCTCATCAACACGCTTTCCTCGAGGCTTGCAAAGGCACGATATGTCAAACTTACCGCCACGAAGGAAACTTATGTAAAATTCGGCAATGACTACAAAAAGGACTTACCGTGGTTCTTGGCCTGCTACCAGATCTTGGCCAAATCCCGCCAAGCTCGCTTGCCGTATGGAAAAACAGAGTCTAAATGTTTGATCCATCCCGGGAGGTCCTGGAATGCGCCGGGGAAACGATGGCTGCATGATCAAAAGAAAACCAGTTTAGAGGAAGAAGGAGGAGCAATGAAATGTGTTCGAGGTAGTGATACTTACGCCTCATGTTCCATTCCTCCGGGAATGATGTCTGAGGTCCTTACTCTGACGAACCGTCTCATCTATCCCCGGTCTTTGTCCTCATCGATGCTTGCAAAGAATGTGATAACAACACGATAGGGGTCTGAGAACTACTAAAGAAAATCAAGAAACATGCGGAAGCTAAAAGAAAAATAAAGAAACAAAAAAGACGAAAAATTAAAGATAGATTGAATTCAAGAAAGAGTTTCTTGAAATCAAGAAGTCTATTCTTGGAGTTGAATCCTAACAACAACAATTAGCTAACATCGCCTTTGGTAGAGACTTAAAAATAAGAAATAGATTGTGAAACCCGGCCCTTTAGAATAACAAGAACAACAATAAGCCTAAACTTACCACCTTTCTTGAATACCTAGAAGTGATCTAAGATTTCGAAAGAATTTAATCTTATCACCTTAAGTTGAGTCTTGAAGGTTGAAGAATAAATCCAAGAGCTACATGCAAGAGTGCAAGAAAAATCTCACAATTTTTATTGATATTGTCTATAATAATCTAAGTCTAAAAACAAAGAAGACACCCTTTATATAGAGAGGGGTCACGAAATTGTACCTAAAAAACAAGGAAATAAAGTCCTAAACTACTTTGGACAACAAGTCCAACTACCTTAGGAAAAGGAAAATACTAGGAAGCAAAACCCAAGTCATTCTTGGAAAGTACTTCCAACAATCTTAGGAAAAGGAAAACATAACCTTAACTAACTAGGAAAGCAATAAATATAGTCCCATAATATATGGAAATAAGTCCCAAACCAATCTTGGAAAGAATCTTGAAAATCTTGGAAATTTTGAAGGAAATTGGCAAGCAACTTGGCACAAACTTGCATTCAACATCTTGAACGGCTATTGTATCCTTCTTGGACATCAAGTAAGTCCTTTTTATGCTATGAAAATGGGGCTTTATGTAGGACTTCATGGGCTTCAAGTTTGGACACATTTTAGGTGCCAAATTGGTTCAAAAGTTGACTGACTAGGACCTTCTTCAAAGCATGTATCTTGGGATCCAATCCTCCTTTTCTTGGACATAAACTTGGGCCATAAAACAAATGTAATATATACCCAATTCATATCTTTTGTCCTTGGGCTCTGTCATCCCAATTAACAACTTCTTTACTTGCACTTGATGTCTAATGACCTTGTTTGGCAACACTTTAGCTTGACATCTTGTTAAAGGCCCTCTTTGAGGTTCCAAAGCTTCATTCTTGTCCTTGAATAGATTTGAGCTTCCTAGGATGCTATCAGAATGTCTTAGAGGATCGATGATGTAGCTTAATTAAACTCCCTCGGAAATGACGGGGGCTATACAACCATATCAAATGGTCGAGGGTGAAGGTCGTTCCCTCGATACAGTTGGAGAAATATCGGAGCATATATCTGATATTTCTACAGAAGAAAGGATATATTTGACCGAGTGTCACTCGGTACTGGCGGCAAAAGTCGAGAATCACCGGGTCTATCTGTGGGGAAGAAGATTCTACGGGACCCAGAGTGAAAGGATATGTGTATACGCTGAGGAAGCCAGCTTTGGGTGTCACTATGCTTTCCTCAGCTTTGGGGATTTCTATTTGTACTGCCTTCCCCCAGAGGCAGTCCGCATTTACTCTCTCCACCTTGGTTACCATACTCATGTACCGAGACATGGGCTCGAATCAGCCCGATGTGGAAGGGGGTCTATCGATGGTAAAATTAGAAATTGTATCGAAGGAACCAGGGATGCATTGCTCGATACTCTGGGGTGTTTTTGATTTGCCCTTGGACGGGCGCGAAGAAGAAGAGGTGCCCTCTTTCTGGGGTTCCATTTTGGAAGTCTTTGCCGTAACTATAACAAAGTCTCTGAGAACAGAGACGAAGAAGTAAGCACAAAGAGAAGATAAATGCAGAAGATGGTGAACTTAGATCTAAAGACTTGAAGACGTTGTAAGAGTATGAATGACAAACAATGAGGTATTTATAGCAGCCATTTGGGCAAGGATTGAGGAGATGAAAAGTCGAACCAAAATGGTTTGTGGGCTACTCGATAAGCGTGCTGACAACGACCTCTACGCAACCTTTGAGTCATATCATTTAATCCTATGACGCGGCTGACGTCATATCGAAGAGGCAAGGGTTCAAGACCGTTTCTTATCATTTCACTCTATGAAACGCGGGGACTATCTTAAATGGCTAAAATCAGAAGGACCGATTTTATGATTATTATGGCTTTCCACCGAACGCCTTCTGAAGGCTTGAGCCACAGCTCGAGGTTCGCCCCCCGAGGGTTCCCTATGCTCCACCTCGGGGCAGTGCAAATCGGCGAGGTCGTGGACAAGCAGTAAGCTCCCGAAAGGCACGTGGCTAGAGTTGACCTAATATGCAAGAATAGTAAAAGTCCGTACCGTGGCATTAAATAGCTGTACTAGCTGCATATCTTTGTAATAAATATTTATGTACTATGTTGGGATTCCCTCTTCCAATATAAAGGGGACCCTTATCATTCCTTGCACACATGATATTTAATACAAGAACATTCTCTGCTCTCCATAACTTAAACATTCTCTATTGTCAATTCCTTTGATTTATTGCTTGCATTTACTGTGTTTCATTTATTGTTATTCATTTAGTATTCATAATTGATCATAAATAGCCTCCTTCGAGGCCCTTAGAACTATTAGACCTTCATCGATCATTCACTACTATCACCGAGCCCCGACCTCGAGGTCCTATCTCGGCTGGCTCGAGACCCCGACTAAGGGCAGTTTGGTTTGCATATCTTTTTTGTTTTTGAATCTTATCTTATTTCCTCAACTCACACTTAGCATCTATTGCTTAAACAACAAGTACTAAAATAAATCTTATATTTTTAGAATCACATAATCAAATTTAATTGTAATTACCATTTTCAAGGTAAACAAGATTAAAAAACAAAATTCCAAGAACATTAATTTGGTATATAATATGTCCCAACAAAATCTCATATAACACATGAAATGTATTGCTCAAAAAGCTTTTGTGACACACCTACTTGTCACCTGCGCAGTCTGCGCAGTCTAGTGAAACTGCAAATATATCTCAACTCCGATGTCGTATCGACAAACGATGAATGCATTAGAAACTAGACTTTTAGGTCTTCAACTTGGTAGGTGGGTAATCTCGTAATTCCAAGTATACTTGGAGAAAATCTCAGCTACATTTGACCTAAGTTTCAGCACATTTATGAATGTAACTCGTGATGACCTTTCCTACTTTTGTTCCACAACTCGCTTGACTTAAAAACATAACACACGACTATCATACGACTAAAATAACTTATAACATAATCTCCTTATAATGTTAATCACCCTAGTCTCACCCCAAAAGTACATGTTATAACATTCAGCTCGTCGACTTTCGACGAAACTTATTTTTTTTTATTCTTTTAGCTTCTACGCCTTCCAACACTCTTGATACTTGATATTAGTGATCTTAAATATTTGTCTATGTTTTGAAAAATAATAATTTTAGATTTGAGAGTCGAATTGGACTCGGATTTGAAAATAAAATACATATATGGACTTGTGGGGTTGTTGAGATCTACCCTTGGGCTCGGGTTTTGACCGGGTGGTTTGGGGTTGACTTTCGTTGGCTTGAGGAAATTTTTGTGAAGATCTTAGCTTTATTAATCGAAACTGGTTTATCTTGCATTGTGTGATGATCTTTAGTCGTTTTTGTTAGATTTGAGATGTGCGGAGGCGAATTTTAAAGGAAAAGTTATTTTTGACTGTTGATTTTGCCTAGTTGAAGTATATATCTTGCCTAACTTTGTGTGAGGGAACTATCCATCAAGATTGGGTTTAACTGTACTATTTGAATTAAGTGGAAGACATGTACATGAGGTGACGAGTGTGTACACGGGCTTATATGTGAAAATTGACTGGTTTAGACTCTTGGGTTACTCATACGCATTTTAATGTAGTTGTTACCAAATGCTATCTTTAATTGTTGAGTTATTCTCATGCATCTGGTCGTAGTTGTTATTACATGCTATATATTTATTGTTGAGTCATTCTCATGCATTTAGTCGTAGTTGTTATTACATTATATCTCTTTCATTATTGGATTTTTCTCATGCATTTAGCCGTTGTTGATATTACATGCTATCTCCTTTATTGTTGAGTTTATGTTGTGCATTTTAATTGAATTTGTAGTATTGAGAGCTATTAACATGTTTTGTGGTTGAAGTTGTGGTTTATTGGAATATCTTTCCTTGTTGAGTTAATTTCCGTTTTATTTTGTTATCATTAAGATTTTGTATACAGTGTGTTTGAGCCGTGGGCTATATGTTGTGGTTGTTGCACCCTATTTTGCACAAGTTAAAATAACAAATAACTTATTGTGCTCTACAAGGCTAATTAGAATTTATAGTCGCCACATAGTATTTAAGGTACACTAGGACACCTAAAATGTCATGTAATGTATAATTGAATTGTGGTATGTGAAAACGATTTAGATTCAAGGTAAGGGTGCAAGTTATCTCGAGGGTAAGGGGTTAGGCATCCCTCAAGATCCAGAAAATATAGTTTCGGTGGACTTAATTAAATAGATGATGGAAGGTTCAAATAAATGATAAACTACCTCACTAAGAATTCCTATCAAAGAGTTGTCAATGCAATTGTGATGAAGTGAATAAATATTCAAAGCACGACCATTTCATTTGCGGTAAAATATATACAATAGGATATGCAAAGTAAAGTAATAAATATTTTTTTTTGGAGTTTGATTGAAAGAATTTGGTTTGAAATAAAGTATAAAGAAATTGATTTATATTTAAAGCCGAGTGATTTAACAATGCAAGATTAATCTGATCTTTGAATAATAACCATAAATTAACTTAAAAATAACCAAATAAAGTAAGAAAAATTATCATGAGTTAGGGGAGCATAAGAAAGAAATTACTCACACAAATCTTACGTGTGACGGAAGAGTGATTAAGCTGTTATCCTAGAGAGTTAGTTGAATTCACGGTCAGATCAGGCTTGCCTATCTAGTGACTAATCGAGGTTGGATTATGATAGACCACGATTCGACTCCATATTATATCGAACCGCAATATGAAATTAGGTTGTTGAACCCCTAATTTGAGGGTCAGGCAAGGATCACTCAAGATCGAGACCGAGCGGAACAGAGATCGAAGGGGGGTTTACCTAGTCGAGTAACGGTAAGCCGAAGTATCCGAGGTCGAGCGAGGATCTCGGCGGGAATCTCGTCACATATCAAGTGGAGGTAGGATAATTAGCATATCATGGGATTTCTTACTGTATTTAGAATTGTACCATAAGTAGTACTTCTCTGCTATATAACAAAGCAATATATTACATTTTCTCTCTTATGCTCTCTTATGCTCTCTTATTCTATTGTTCAGTTCTTACTTTTAAATAGCATACTCAGTTGGTTCGAGGGAAACCTAGCTCGAGGGCCAAATATGTGCATTATATTGGATTGCTTTACTTTTGCAGTTACTTTCTAATATCAATTTTCATATATCTCAGTTTGCACCAAGTGAAACACATATCCTTAAAACCACTTATAAATATAATTGTTATCTAATTTTAAGGTTAAACAGTTTGGCGCCCACTATGGGCTAAGGATAATAGTGATTGCTTGGTACTAATTCTCGTAACACACACTGCTTTACACTTGTTCTTGTAAGCGTTTTT
Organism: Nicotiana undulata; assembly: GCA_005239495.1. Taxonomy (NCBI): domain Eukaryota; kingdom Viridiplantae; phylum Streptophyta; class Magnoliopsida; order Solanales; family Solanaceae; genus Nicotiana; species Nicotiana undulata. Next base: position 16,304 of record ML265525.1, read on the forward strand.
GATTTCAGGATTGTCGAACTCTCAAGCAACACCCACACAATCCGACAATGGCCTCAATTTCCATGGCAAAAACGACAACACAGCCGCACAGGGAATGAAGTGCCTCTAGTTGACCTCGAGGAAGTACAAGTTGCAGACCCCATCAACGTCAGTTCCCATGTTGTCATTAATGAAAATCTGGTCGTCGACCCCAAAAATAGCATCCGCAGAGACGTCGATCAACCGGCCAGAACACATAGGGAGACGAAGAAGGCGAGATCAATGTTTGAGTGATAATCGAGATGTTGCAGGCTCAACAAGCTGCAGCAACACAACTCCAAAACTAGAACCTCGCACCAAGAAGGGTTGAGCCCGAACCATCGCATAAAGTTGTTCGTAGGACTGAATTAGTGCCGAGAAGTTCAAACAAAAATGAATCAAGAACTGATCCCTCTACCATAAAGATGCTCGAGAAGCTAATAAAGCGGGTTGAATCACAAGAGAAGAAAATCAAATCCAATGACAAGAGGGTATAAACATACAATTCCATAGTTGATCAAATTTCGGGGGACCCACTGATTTTTAAGAGTTTGAATTCAAAGATGTTCGGGAAAAAGCCCTCCCCCCCACCCCCCCCCCCCCCCCCCCCCCCCCCCGAGCACGGCTTCTAAACCCATTCCAAAGAAATTCTGCAAGCCAAAAATCCCCAAGTATAATGGAACTACTGACCCCAAAGAGCATGTTACTTCTTTCGCATGCGCAATTAAGGGGTAACGATCTAGAGGACGATGAGATCGAGTCTGTACTGCTAAAGAAATTTGTGGAGACCCCATCAAAGGGAACAATTATATAGTACCATAATCTGCTACCCAACTACATCGATTATTTTTCCATGCTCACAAATTCCTTCGTTAAAGCACACGCCCGATGTGAAGCAGAAAGATAACGAGATGCTCAAAAAATTTGCGTCTCGGTTCCAGATAGAGCGCATGGAACTACAGCCGATTGCCGACAATTGGGGAGTTCAGACCTTCACCCTAGGATTTAACGTATGAGGCTCAGTTGCCTCACAACAATTGAAACAAAACTTGATTGAATACCCAGTTGTCACCTGGGTCGATTTACATAATAGGTATCAGTCAAAGATTAGGGTCAAAGACGGTCAATTGGAAACTCCTTCCGGGTCCGTTCATCCCATCAGGCCAGTCGACAGAGTTAATAAGGATATTGACTGGGAGCTAGAATCGAATAAAGATCGTTACCAGCCATACGGTGGAGATCGGAGACACAACGACCCTGGACGCAATCCCAATCGAGGTGATAAAAGAAATGATCGAGGTCAGAGCTCTCGAGGGCTCATGAGCAAGACTGGTTTCGTTCGTAATGTCGAGCACAAAGAATCACCTCGGCTATCGCAATACAACTTTAACGTTGATGCGTCTGCCATGGTATCAGCCATCGGGCGTATCAAAGACACTAGATGTCCTCGACCTCTACAGACCGACCCGGCGTAGAGAAGCCTTAATCAAATGTAAAAGTACCACATCACCTATGGCCATAAAAAAGAAGATTGCAAATAGCTGAGGAGGAGGTAGCTCGCTTGTTCAACGAGGGGCATCTTCGAGAATTCTTAAGCGATCGGGCTAAGAACCACTTCAGAAACAAGGATTCAAACAGAGAGAATGAACAGGAGGAGCCACAACATGTGATCCACTTGATTGTTGGAGGGGTCGATATTCCACAGGGACCCATATTCAAGCGCACCAACGTGTCAATCACGAAGAAAAAGTGGACTCGAGATTATGTAACGGAAGGGACCTTGTCTTTCATCGAAGAGGATGAAGAGGGGATCTTAGAAACTCACAACAACACACTGGTTATATTTGTTCATATGAATAAAACTCAAGTTAAATGTGTTTTGTTTGATCCAGGTAGATCAGCCAACTTTATTGGATCGAGGGTCGTAAAACAGCTTGCCTTACAGGATCAAGTTGTGCCCGTAGCCTGAGTACTTAATGACTTCAACATGGCATGCGAAACCACCAAAGGTGAAATTACTTTGCTAGTGAACGTGGCCGGGACCATCCAAAAAACAAAGTTCCAGGTGATCAAGGGCGACAAGAGGTAAAACGCCCTATTCGGAAGGCCATGGATCCATAACATGAGGGCAGTACCCTCGACCCTTCACCAGGTTTTGATGTTTTCGACGTCAAATGGAGTTAAAACGGTCTACGGAGAGCAGCCCGCCGCCAAAGAGATGTTTACAGTCGATGAAGTAATATCAGTATCAGCACTCTCTACAAAAGGATTGGATCCAAAGGGAAAACATGAGGCCAAATAGCAACCATAGACACCAGCCTCAACAAAACTGGAAAAGCAAGGGATCGACGATGATGATGACTACTGGATACCTCGATCTTTCATAATTCCAGATGACTTTGATGCTACCAAACCAATGGTCAAAGAGCTGGAACAAATCACGCTGACCGAGCATCAACCCGAATGAAAGGTATACCTGGGCACGGGCTTACCCCCGAGCTCAGGAAAAAACTTATTCATTTCCTTAAGTCTAACATGAATTGCTTTGCATGGTCCCACCTCGATATGACAGGTATCCCAAATTACCACTCACAAAATGAGCCTAGACCAGAAATTTCGCCTAGTGAAGCAAAAAAGAAGGCCCCAGTCCGATGTCAAACATGCCTTCATGAAGGACGAGGTAACCAAATTTCTCAAGAAAGGATCCATTCGGGAAGTAAAGTATCCCGAATGGTTAGCAAACGTAGTGGTAGTTCCTTAGAAGGGGAATAAGCTTAGAATGTGTATAGATTACAAAGACATGATCGATGCCACAACCGACCACAAGATTCTTTGTTTTCTCGAGGCCTACTCCAATACAACCAAATACAGATGAACCTGGAAGATCAGGAAAAGACCTCATATATCACTAAATACGACACCTACTGTTATAATATAATGCCTTCCGGACTAAAAAATGCTGGTGCAAATTATCAACGCCTTGTAAACCAAATGTTCGAAGAACAAATAGGAAAATCAATGGAAGTTTATATTGACGACATGCTAGTTAACCGCGAGCAGAGGACAATTTGAAGCATTAGCAGGGAACCTTCGATATATTGAACAAATACAACATGAAGCTCAACCCAGAAAAATCTGAGTTCGGGGTCGGCTCGGGAATGTTTCTTGGCTTCATGGTATCAAATCGAGTGATCAAGATCAACCCCGATAAAATCAAAGCTATCGAGGACATCACAGTAGTAGATAGTGTAAAGACCGTACAGTGACTAACAGGGCGCATAACCGCCTTGGGTCGATTTATTTCATGATCATCGTACAAATGCCACCGATTCTTCTCGTTACTAAAGAAGAAGAATAACTTCATGTAGACTCCGGAATGCCAGCAAGCCTTGAAGGAATTAAAGAGGTACTTATCTATCCCACTACTGCTTCACACTCCAAAAGCGGATGAGCAGATTTACTTGTATACGGCGGCGGTCTCGGAGATAGCGGTAAGTGGATTCTTGGTTCAAATAGAACAAGGTACGTAATTCACGGTCTATTATGTTAGTCAGACCTTAGGCGAGGCTGAAACCAGACATCCACACTTAGAAAAGTCAGCGCTTGCCTTAATAAGCACCACTTGGAAACTAAAACCATATTTTTTGTGCAATCCAATATGTGTTGTAACGACTTATCCACTTCGAAATATTTTGCATAAGCCGAAACTTTTGGGCCGGTTGGCCAAATGGGTCATAGAAATCAGCGGGTACGATATTGAATTTCGACCCCAAACGACTACCAAGTCTCAAATCTTGGCAGACTTCGTGGCCGACTTCACGCCGGCCCTCGTACCCGAAGTCAAAAGAGAATTGTTAGTAAAATCAGGTACGTCTTTGGGAATTTTGTCACGCCCCAAACCTGGGGAGGCATGGATGGAACCTGGAGCTGCCCTGGCCCGATCGAACCACTCCGTAACCCCCTTTTTTTTTCTTTGTAACTATCACGGGCCAGTATGGCCACAACTCATAATGTATAACTATAAGTGGGCAAAAATGTATCAATAAACTATCGTTCTTAAAACATGAATAAATAAGGGCTGTCAAGGCCTCTGACATACTGTACAAAGTGAACCTATATCTACAAAGCCTCTAAGATTATTTGACATCAAATGGGACAGGGTATCGGCCTACCCATGAGTCTGTAGCAAAACTCTGACACGATGACCCATAGACTCGGCTGCACTCCGAATGAGGTGGAGTCTTACCGATCCATCGCTGAATGCCAATCTCGTCTACGATAAGGTCTCGTCAAACTGGTTATCTTTACATGTAGGCATGAATGTAGTGTCCCCAACAAAAGGACGTCAATACAAATAATGTACCGAGTATGTAAGGCATGTAAATAAATATATAAATGACATGTAAGAAACATAGAGTAAAGGACTCAACCTGTAAGTTTGGATAGCTCTGTAAATCATAAAATATTTATAATGTCATGCTTATGCATATAAATGTCATGTAATGCATATGTTTGTACGTACATAACATCATCAAGCCTCTGAGGGCATCCCATCATATCATCTCGGCCACTAAGGGAAACATCATTAACATATACCAACTGATCAGGTGGTGGTGCGTATATAACGCCGTAACTTTTTTCCCATAACCCATATACATATATGTACATATAAATACGCGTATATAACGCCATCTGGGTATGAGTCAATGTACATGTCTAAATGAATGAAATGCATGAAAATATGTAATAATCACAATATTCCTTTCGGATAAACTTTATCAACTGCGTATTATTCTGTGACCCATGAACAGAAGATATAATAAAATGTCACATGGGGAATCAAGAATACAGAGACCCCTAGTATTTCTATGAATAGAGTCGTTTATGCAAGTTATGCATTTTCTCATTTCGTTTGTGTCGTATAGATCATGCCAAAAGAAAGAAGGGATAGCCTTAACATACATGAACCGATTCTCTTGTTACTTTGTGTACCATGCTACCTCGTAACTTTCAAAAGCTCCACGACTGAAGGTTGTGTGACTCACTTTCAAATCAAGGTGAAGTATTTCATAAAAGTCTTGTGCAATTACTTCATTATTCAGTTAATAACTACGGGTGGAAGCACTACATGAATTTACTTTTACGACAATAAAGATTGAGAAGCAATGAAATCATTAGCAAATGATGTAGTAGCTTACTAGTTTAATACTCCACTAAAGTAAGGTGAAATAAAATTACTACTCCCTATTTCCCTTGTTCCACACAATCACTATTTCAAGAATCAATCAAATAACTTTTTCTTTGACTACACTTATCTTCTTCATTTTTTTTAATAAGCACATTTAATTATCCAAAATCTAATTATAGTAGTACTTTTCTGTAAGTAATGAATATATACTGCAATTTTATTTTTTGCTAAGAAAGTACCTCAATATTAGGCTGCCGAATATATAAGTATTAACAAGCGCATTTAAACTTCTTGAGCATGTAGAATTGGTACGTGTTTTTGACTTGAAAAGAATGAAAAAATAATAAGCATCAAAACATAGCATCTCCTTCAAGTTGCTGGTTGGGTGCTAATGACATGGATGTTCATTGCATGTTAAAGTAACTCGCCCAAACTAATATCGAAATCTCTGGTTCATAGGATTCTTAAGCTTCTGGGCCTGTTACTACTCACTCTTTCTAGAACCCATATGCCACCTATCTATAGACCAAATAGTCACCCTTGGCTAAGGCATTTGCTGCCACGTGGGGGTGGGGGGAAAATTTAATTTTTATCCAACTTATCAGTTAATTAGGTAATGTCCCACTATCTAATAATTAACCAATTACCCACATAATTAAGAATTATCTCAAATTACTTAAAATATTACTCACTTTTAACACATTTTATATAACTTGCTATCATGGTCATGTGTTACCATATAAAAGGAATACATACAATATTATTTCATTAAAACATCCATGTAAATATATATATATATATATATTTACATGGATGTTTTAATGAAATAATATTGTATGTATTCCTTTTATATGGTAACACATGACCATGATAGCAAGTTATATAAAATGTGTTAAAAGTGAGTAATATTTTAAGTAATTTGAGATAATTCTTAANTATAGAGAGTAAAAAATTTCGTACACTTAATTCTTAAAATGGTAAAAAGATAACATTCTTTTATTGTGAAAAAAAAATTTATATCTTTACAATAAAGAAAATCTCTAGACGTTGCTCATATTATGTGTATAATTTAAAACATATTCGAAAGTTATAACATTAATAATTATATAAGATGATATTTTTCAGACCATTTTTTTACAAAAATATTCCACTCAAAATATCATATATATATTAGTTAAACTTACAGGGTGTAACAAATTTGGAGCCTCTTTACTGACGGTGCTTCGTACGTAAAAGGGTCCGAACTCGGTATTGTGTTAAAGTCGTCCACACGTAATGTAACTAGGCAATATATCAGAACTAGAAAAAATTGATTAACAATGAGGCCGAATATGAGGACATGATTGCAGGGCTCGAAGTGTCCAGAAGCTTGGGGGTGGAGGTGATCGAAGCTAAATGTGACTCCCTCCCCATCGTGAACCAGATCAACGGGACCTTCGAAGTTTGAGAAGACCGAATGAAAGAGGTATTTGGATAAGGTACAAATGACTCTACATCGATTCAAGGAATTGACCTTGCAACATGTGCCCCGAAATCATAACAATAAGGTCGACGCTCTCACAAATTTGGGGTCATCTATCGAAGACAACGAAGTCAATTCAGAGGTTGTCGTACAACTCATGAGATTGGTGATCGAGGAAGGCCACTCGAGATAAACTCCAAGAGTTTGACCTGGGATTGGAGAAACAAATATGTACATTATTTAAAGAGCGGAAAACTCCCATCAAATCCAATTGAGTCGAGGGATCTACGCACAAAGGCATCAAAGTTAACCTTGTCTAAAGACGAAACGTTGTTCAGGATGATGTTCGATGGTCCATTAGCAATATGCCTGGGACCGGCAGATACCGAATACGTCCCAAGGGAAATCCATGAGGTCACTTGCGGGAATAATTCCGGTGCTGAATCACTAGTACACAAAGTAATCGAGGCAAGATATTATTAGGCTGACATGGAGAAAGATGCAGAGGAATTCGTTAAAAATGGAAAAATGCCAAAGGTATGCACCAATGATCCACCAACTCAGGGGAACAACTTCATTCGATCTTATCCCCATGGCCGTTCATGAAATAGGGAATGAACATCGTCGGCTCTCTTCCATCTGCCTCATGTAAAGTTCAGTTTATTTTATTTATGACTGATTATTTTTTTAAGTGGGTTGAAGCACATGCTTGCTAGAAAGTCAGGTATAAGGAAGTCATAGAATTTATTTGAGACCACATCATATGTCGATTCGGAATGCCCTCCGAGATTGTATGCGAAAATGGAAAATAATTCATCGCTGATAAATCGCCTGTTATAATCTATGTCACCTAGATCAACATGTTTGTAGGATGAACAATTTCTTATAAATTGTTAAAACAACTCCTGTAATTGTGATTGTGTATAGTCCCACGCCTAGGCAAGCCTTAGGTGATTAATGTCTTCATAAAAAATAAATGGAAACCTCGTTCTGATTGTTTAAACTGCCTAAGTCTTACAGGATTCAAAATCAGTAGGCAAACTGATTAGGACTCTGCCATTGAGTTTTGAAACAGTGTTACATGTTTACCTAGACATCATGTCTTAGGATTTTTTCTATAAAAAAACCTTAATCTGTGCTTGAGACGTGCTGTTTATTTGCCTATATACATGCTGAGGTAAACATAAGTCTTTAACTGCTTTTTCCCTTATCTGCTTGTCCTACATGTTATCTGTTTGTCACCTAGATTTTTGCCTTTTATAAAACCTTAGGATTGTCTAGAACTGCCTAGATTTAGAGGTCCTAAGCTCCTCCAGGACCACAAGGAAGGAACGGGTAACAACACGCTTAGAGCTCGTTAATAAAAGCTCGCTTAATAACCACCAAGGGGTGGGGTAATGGGTAGTAAAAGGATATGATGATTTGTGCGCTAATGCAGCGTGTAACCCCTCTCATTGAGGAGTGATTACCGGGCATTGCATGGATATGATCCTATAGGACAAACAACTTAGGACCCCTTCATCCCATTTACATATGTGTGCTTCGACTTCTTATCTGTTAAAACCTTACTTATGTTACATATGTGTGCTTAGACTGTCTATTTGCTACTTGACTAATTCACAAAGTAAGTTTGGCCGGGACCCACCGTTGTGGACTTCCAGGGGTGCCTAACACCTTCCCCTTGAAGTAACTTCAATCCCTTACCCAATCTCTGGTTCTACAATTAGTTTTATAAATGACTCGTAATAGGTGCCCTAACGCACCTTAATTTGTTAGGTGACGACTCTTCAGTTCCTTCTGTCCCCTTTCCCAAAAGGAAACGAGTTGTCCAAATAATTTCGAAAACCCTGACTAATCCGCGAGGAGAGGAAAAAGGGGCGTGCGACAACATGGCGACTTTGCTGGGGATTTTAGGCTTTTACCATAACAAATCGCTTTGTGAATTTGTCTAAATGTGTCTTACTTTGTTAATACCTGCACCCTTTCCTTTCCTCCTTTTATGTGCAATTAATTGTTTATTTATTTTCAAGTATTTATTTTTTCAAAACGAAACTGACATGTTTCTTTGTTTTCTTTTGTAACCGCTTTCAATTATAATTGTTGTATTAATCACTTTCATAATGTGAAAATACGTGACAAACATACTGTTTATTGCCTATTTATTGCTACATAATCATGCTCAACATCATACTCCACTCGTGCCTATACAAATCCTATAACAACGCTTGATGAGTGGTTGCGCTCTTCCAATTTATATCACCCCCTAAATTCGGAAAGGCTTATTTCCGCTAAAATCAGTCGATCAGCGGTGCAGTCGATGGTTCCGTGCCTTTTGCCCTTCGAGTTGTCCGCTCGAGGGTACCGGTCTATACCCCCATAGAAGCCTTACTCTTGTTATATTGTGCATGCATCATCGTAAAACCTAGCCGGGTTAATGTGTCGTCCGCACAACAACCCTTTAAGACAACCTTGTCCAAAAGTACACCCCCTTTTTCATAATCCCAACGGACGCAATCACATTTTGTGCATTAATTTGGAGAACTAAATGCCAATATGCTAATCATGAGTGTATAAATAGTCGAACCTAGTGGGGGAAAGGGCTTAACCATTTTTTGTCTTGCAGAAAATGAGGCACGAGGTCCCCGATTTGGTATGGTCAGCAATATTCCACCAATGCTCCTAGACTGGTAGGAAGACCTTTCCTCTAGTGGTAAGAAACACGTGAGGAAACATCTGAGCAACTTGCGTTCTCTACTGGACATTCGGCCGAACAATATGCTGGTTGAGGCTGCTACTTTGTTTTGGGATAGTGAAAGAGCTATATTCCGCTTTGGGAATATTGAAATGACACCACTCTTAGAATAAATAGGAGGACTAGCTGGACTAGCTTGGGAAAGCCCTGGGTTGTTGGTACCTGAGAACCGCAGAGGCAAAGGTTTTGTGAAAATGATGGGGTTGAAGAAAAATGCTGAACTGGAGTGTCTGAAACTATCATACATACATTTCGAGTACTTATATGAAAGATACAGTCACATCAAATCATACCGTACCTATCATGACGAGTTTGCCATCACATCTCTGGGTCACATCCACCGCAGGGTATTCGTGTTTATTGTATGCTTTTTGGGCTTGATAGAATTCCCGCCAAAGAGGGAAAGGATTCATACCAGAATAGCCATGGTAGCCTAGGCCTTGATGGAAGGGATCGATGGGCAAACCTTCAGCATTGTCCCTATGATCGTAGTTGACATTTTACCGAGCCTTGGAGCATTGTCAAAGAGGGGTTAAGCATTTTGAGGGTTGTAACCTGTTGCTGCAGTTGTGGCTTTTAGAACATCTTCAAAGGGGCCAATATCATCAAGAACTTCCGCGAAGGGCTTGGAATGATCACATCGCCTTCCACCACCCTAAGAGGATGACCTACATTCCGGACAAATTTTCTCAGCCGAAAACTGCTAAAGAGTGGGTGGATTTCTTTGACAATCTGACTGAGGAACAAGTGCAATGGATGTTCGAATGGTTCCTGATGGACGAGTTTATCATCAGGTCCAGGGATGCACCACACTTAGTGCCGATCGGGTTAAGTGGTATATATCCTTATGTTCCTATCCGCGTAATGAGGCAAGCGGGCAGGAAATAGGTTGTACCAAGGGTGGCGAAGATAGGTCACTTTAGAGCAGATTTCCAGGACGATGACGTCCCTTACAAATGCCATGCTCAACACATGTGGCACTGCAAACTCATCATGGAGAAAAACACTAATGAGCCGGACAGATACCATGTTGGATGTGCACCTCTCTACTCGTCGTGGTTGGAGGACGACTTATATGGGGCGGTGAGGCCATGAAACAGTCTAGGCAATAGAATCATAGATGAAAATGTTGAGGCTCAGGTCAAGTACAACCGACCGCGCAAAAGGGCCCATGATTCCGAGAATGAGCACCGGGAAATACATGAAACCAACAAAAGGCTGATCGAGGAATGGAAAGAGATGGTTATCCTTTCCAATAGGAAGCTGGAATATCTGGAGCGAGGTATAGTGGAGTTAGAGGGTAAAGTCATCAAAAGGATCGAGGATTGCCAGAATGCTGAAGGGAAAGAAGGAGGACATTTGGCTAGAGCATACATGTTGGTGGGACTGCGCGATCTGGGAAATTTATTCGATGGGATCAAGAATATCGAATCTGGGGAAGGTCCTTCTGGGACAAAATAGGCTAGATTTACTTTGCTTTCATAAATGTAATAAGGTTAAGTGCCATTAGTGACTTATTTGTTATTGTTATTTCAGCATCGTTGTGGGATTCATCTATTTTATATTAATGAAATGAGGCATTTTGGCATCTAAGTTCTCCAAATGAACTTGTCGCTAGGCCTACCTCGAGCACAACGAGGAAACCAAAAATTAGGACACGTTTACAATTTTGCAATATGTGTTTAAATACTGCAAATACGTTTGTCATAATCCTCACTGACTTGGCTACCTTTTGTTTTTGTTTTATTTCCTTTTGATTATTCCCCTTCCCCAAAGGTTGGTTCGTGCATTCTGGCATCATCAGCATACCATACAAGATCTAGGGGCCCTCCACCTTCTCCTCCTCCTAGTCCACCTAAAGGCAAATGCAAAGCAAAGATGGAAGACTTCAATAACATTAGAAAGGAAAACACTACATCAGTGGAACATCCAGAGGCTTCTGAAAGTCGGGGTACTCAGGTCCAGAATGATGTTGTGTCACAACTTGAACAAAGGCTGTTGAAACTTCAAGGAGAACTTGAACATGTTCGGAACCTAGCAAACCTGTCCTTCTCACTTAGTGTTCCGGATGTTAGTCACTCGAACACTCAAAACCCCGCACCACCTCAGAATATACCCAACAAACAGAATCCTCTTGCAACTCACCACTATACAACTGCACCGCAAAATCAAACCATCCCGCCACAATATCAACAAAACACTTGCCACACTCCACGAAACACCCTACCAATCATTCATGAACCACAAAATTCCACAAACGATCACCTCTAGGCTCAAGCACCAGGCCACTAGAACAACGTATACGTGGAGACCTTACCTCACTCCACTCAACCCGTCTCTTATACACTGGAATCCAGTGAGAAGGATATGCTCATCAGTAACTTGGCCGAAGAGCTCAAGAAATTTAATAGTCGAGTTCAAGGTGTGGAAGGAGGTAAGGGGATCGAAGGATTGAATTACGAAGATCTCTGTATACAAACTGATGTTGAACTGTCGGAGGGTTACAAACCTCCCAAGTTTGAAATGTTCGACGGTACTGGCGATCCCAGGGTCCATCTGAGGACATATATGGATAAACTGGTCGTAGTTGGAAGAGACGAAAAGATCCGAATGAAATTGTTCATGAGGAGTCTCAGAGAGGATGCTTTGTCCTAGTACATCAGCCAGGATCCTAAGAAATGGTCTAATTGAGTGAGTATGGCGTCGGATTTCATGAACCAATTTAGGTTCAACACGGAAAATGCACCGGACGTCTATTACATCCAGAATCTAAAAAATAAACCCACTGAGACCTTTCTCGATTATGCCACTCGTTGGAGGTTAGAAGCGGCCAAGGTCATGCCGGATTAGACGAAGAGAAAATGAACAAATTCTTCGTCAGGGCACAAGACCCGCAATATTATGAAAGACTGATGGTGATTGAAAATCACAAGTTCATTGACATCATCAAGCTGGGCGAAAATATTGAAGAAGGTATCAAGAGCAGAATGGTCACAAATTTTGAAGCACTGCAAGCCACCAATAAAGCACTGCAGTCCTGGGGCATATCTTAGAATAATGACGCAGGAACGAGAATGGTTGCACAGGGACCCAAATCTCCACTGATGTATCGTACCTCTCCACTTGGATACCAAGCACCTCCACCTACATATCAGCCAACACCTCCACCTACATATCAACCATCGCCTCAACCTACATACCAACCACATCTCCTAGATATTCCCAACCAGCCACCGCGTATCACACATACAACTCCCAACCGTCTCACTTTCAGTCACTTGCAGCCCGCCTAAACTTCCCGAGACCTCGACCAAACTTTGACCGCAGGCCACCTAAATAGTATACCGCCATTGCCGAGCCCATTGACCAGCTGTATGAAAGGCTAAAAGCTGCTAGTTACATCACTCTCATCTTGCTGTAGCCACAGAGAATCCATCCCAATGGGTCAATCTAAACAAAACCTGTGCATACCATTTCGACATGAAGGGACATACCATTGATGAGTGCCGCTCGTTGAAGGATAAAATCCAGTCTTTGATATACAATAAAATCATCCAGGCAAAGGAGGCTACTCCTAATGTTCGCAATAACCCCCTCCTAGACCATAGGGGTGGAGGCATCAATGTGATAGAAATAGATGAAGAATGGGACACACAAGGGTCAATCAGGTTAATCAAAAAAGGTGATGATCCCAAGAAGCCAACAGTTACACTTAATCCCATTATAGTACTGATACAGCCGTCAGGAGAGGTTGAGGTAACTCGCATCAGTCCCATTCGAGTTTGAAGTAGCACCCCCTGCAGACACACATGTGCCATTTGAGGTTGAAGTAGTGCCACCTTCCATGACATCTATTCCATTTGAAGTAAGGGTAGCCACACCAATTGCAGTTACAGTATCCACCACGTCGCCTTTTGACAATAAGGTTGTGCCCTGGGATTACGCAGGTGAAGCTAGAAGGAAAAGAAAGATCAAGATAGAAGAAGTTGGTGTTGCACAAGGGATGACTAGGACTGGTAGGGTCTACACACCCGAACACTTGGGCCATCAGCTATTGTGCCAGTAGAGACCATTGAGGTTAAAGAGGAATTGTCGTATGAAGAGATCGCCTCCGCGAAAGTATTGTAGCGAAACTAGTAAGTTGAGGAGGCTACTTGGGAGGCCGAAGATGAAATGAAAAAGAAGCACCCGTATTTGTTTGAATAGCCATGTAATAATTCTATGAAGTTGTTTACCATAAATTTTATATCACTTGTTTCCCTAAGGCAAATATATTCCTTTTTATCTATATGTTCCTTATGAAGCCTCGATTAGTGCTATTTTGTGTGTCGTTGTGTTATTCAATCATAAATGTGTTGTCAGGATGTGTTTATGGGGCTCTCTGACAGGTGGATATGCCTAGTTACAAAGGAAATTCTGGCAATTGTTTTGGAAAAAATGGGGAGTTATACAAATTTGGAGCTAATGGTATATGGTATAAAAAAACTGAAGCTGCATAAAGAACTCTTAAGTAAAACTTGATCCTCATTCGAGGACGAATGCTCTTAAGTGGGGGAGGATGTAAGGCCCCGTAAATTTTTTTTACCTAGAAACCCGGTACTTCATGATGCCAATATTAGATTTATGTGTTTAATTTTACCTAGAAACTGTCACGACCCAAAATCCATAAGGTCGTGATGGCGCCGGATACCACTGTCAGGCAAGCCAATCTTTAAATGATTAAGTTAAATTTCATGTTTTAGCATTTTTGAAAACATTACCTTTCACTATATTACATAATAACTGAATAAAATACGCTAAGTAAATACGATAGTCTAATATTCCATTTTAATAAAACACATCCCAAAAAAATCCAAGAACCCGGTGTCACAAGTGCATGAGCAAATTCTAAGAATTATACAAATACTATAAAGCTTGTCCGGAATACAAATTGGACAAGAAATTTAAAATGAAAATAAATTTCCAAGTCAGCCACATCGCCGTGTCAAGCAGGGCCACTAGCTATGAATGTACTTGTACAATAAAAATGCACAACAAGTGTAGCATGAGTACGAAAACAACGTGTACTCAGTAAGTATCCTGCCTAACCTCGAAGAGGTAGTGACGAGAGGTCAACTTTGACACTTGCTAGAGGTCAATTAATGTCAGGTATAGTAACGAAATAAATAAATATGAAACAGAGTAAATGTATATAACAAATGAGAATAAATCACACGGTACGATTCCCTCCTTACAATTTACTCAGCTCTCAATTAGCAATTTCCTTCCGTAAATAAAACTTATACATAGATACGGTTTCACCCAAATAGGTTGTTATACTTAGATTAAGGGGGAGAACCCTTATATACACTGGCTTCTAGCCAAACATTACGCACGATTCAATGAAGATAGTAACTACATAGGAATTGCCGAGGCGTACGGCCCGATCCAACATAAAAGTAAATTGTGCACTGCCGAAGGGTCGAACAGCGTGAGCCATAGATGCATCTATTAACCTGCCGAGGCGAACGGCCCGCTCCCATGAGTGTGTGGTACATGAATCCTGCCGAGGCGAACGGCCCGATCCCATAAGAGTGTGGTAGGAGGATTTACCCCGCTCGCGAATCATACATGCGACGCGGTTACACATAAATTTCCTCGAGTTATTAAAGTATTCTTCCTTCTTTTTTTTCCAAAACATGAACTTTCTGTGAAAACTTTCAAGATTCCCATTTTATAAAAAATTCTCAATTCTTTTAAAATTATGTAATAAGTATGCTCAATCTAGCTTCTTCTCAAATCAAACAATAAATACAAATCAGATATAATAACAACAAAGCATGATGTAGGCATAAAGCTACACGGGCATAAGCATAACTAGTAGCTACGCACGGACTCCCGTCACTTCCTACGTACGTAGCCCCCACAAATAGTAGCACATATTTAATTATTTCACCTATGGAGACAATTCTCCCTCACAAGGTTAGAAAAGAGACTTACCTCGTTCCGAAATTCCATAACCAGCCTCCAAGCCTTTCTGACGACTCCAATTGATGCAGAACGTCCCAAAACTAGCCAAATAACGGGCAAACCAATGAAAATATACTCCAATACTTATGATAATTCAATTTATCTAAATTCCCTATTCCGCTCGAAAATTTGACCAAAATGCCCGGATTCTAAAATTTCTCGAAGATAAATTCTACCCATAGCTTTACTTACTCAAATATACAATTTACTCTAATTTTCATGCTCAAATTCATGGTAAAAGTCCAAAATTCTAAATTCTAGGTCTTCCCCCAAAAATCCCAAATTTATACTAATTTTCCATGTCTAAATCCATGTAAGATCACATATTTAACTCAAAAATAGGAAGAAATCACTTACTTAGTGTTGCTTGGTGAAAATCTCTCCTTGAGCTCTCTAAAATCGTCCAAGCCAAATGAAAGAAATGGGCCAAAACTCGCTTTTAAAACAATCTGCCCATGCTCCATCGAGTTGTACCTTGCACTGTGCAGGTTGTACATCCTATTATAATTTTCCCTTGCTGTACACCTTCTATTAAAACGCCCATAACTCCTTGTAGAAATATCCAAATGACAAACGGTTTGATGATTTTTAGAAACTAGACTCGAAGATCTTTCATTTGATAGGTTGTAAATCATATCACTCTTTATATATTCCGAGATATGAGCTTTCAAATTCGGCTCCATGCATCAGTAAATTCTGTCGAAACTGCTTCACCAGCCATCTTCAATCGATCATAACTTTCTGATCAAATGTCCAAATCATGAATGGTTTAACTTTCTGGAAACTAGAATGCATGGACTACAAATTTATGTTTCGCAAAGTTTCTGATTCCTTATATATTTTGATATATATATGCTTCCAAAGTTAGCTCTTCGATGCATCAGTTGATGTCCAAAACAAATTTGCAGTAGAAATTTCAGTAGCTATTTTGGCCCGAAATCCATTTTGTTGGCCTTCCAAAATACACCCGAGGCCCTCGGGACCTTAACCAATTATACCAACATGTCCCAAAACATGATACGAACTTGCTCGAGGCCTCAAATCACATCAGACAACGTCGAAATCATGAATCACACTCCAATTCAAGCTTTATGAACTTAAAAATTTCAAACTTCTACATCCGATACTGAAACCTATCAAATCACGTCCGATTGACCCCAAATTTTGCACACAAGTCATATTCGCCATTATGGACCTGCTCCAACTTTTGGAATTGGAATCCGACCCCGAATCAAAAAGTCAAACTCGCAGTCAAACTTCTCAAAAACCTTCAAATTTCTACCTTTAGCCAAGTAACTTCAAAATGACCTACGGACCTCCGAATTCACTTCCGATCGCGCTCCCAACTCCAGAATCACCATACAGAGCTATTCCTAGACTCGGAATCACAAACGGACATCAATAACACCGAAATGCATTTCAACCCAGACTTATGAAATTTCTTCTAAAATGCTAACTTCTACAATTTGCGCCGAATGCTCCCGGGTCATCCAAAACCCGATCCGAACATACGCCCAAGTCGAAATCATCATACGAACCTGCTGGAACATTCGAATTCTGATTCTGAAGTCGTTTACTCAAATATCCAATCTTAGTCAATTCTTCCAACTTAAGGCTCCCGAAATGAGATTTTTCTTTCCAAATTGACTACGAACTTCCTGAAACTCAATTCCGAACATGCTTACGAGTCATAATACCTAAAACAAAGCTGCTCACGGCCTCAAACTGCCGAACGACGCGCTAGAGCTCAAAAATACCGGTCGGGTCGTTACATTCTCCCCCACTTAAACATGCGTTCGTCCTCGAACGTGCTAAGAACTGCTATGGAGTTGCCAGAAATCACTGTTTAACGCTTCGTGCACCTACCTGTGCTACCACCTCTCAGTTGAATACATTAGCTTGATCAAATCTAAAGACATCCTCTTTTATCCATACCATAAGCTCAGAACCCAGTTCCAACACCTGAAATTCTCTGCCAGGCATGTTTCCAATATATGAACACCATATCAATTACACGAGGTATCAGAACACGACTGCGTACCTTTGTTGATTTAGCATCATACACCGCATAATTCACCATCTAACCACAATGACATTCCCTGAACCTTAATAGCCAAAATTCCATGAATCTGATGCTCCCAGTGCATCTTATGATATATATATACATCCTGCTATAATGCTGACGATACTACCACAACAGAGGAGATGTGTAGAAATTTCTAACCAACTGCGGAGCTAACCAAACATTGAATCTTTCCCCTTGACTAAAATCATCATCTCATTACGAACCAAACAATGGTAATTGTCCTGTAATATACTTCACATAATCTTATCGCACCGATCCCTGATCTATAAATCCCGTCTCACCCAGTATGAACTTCTCAGTCAACAAATCACCCCCAGACATGACCATCAGTCTCACACGATGCCACAATGCGCCAATAGGCCACAACTCGAACATGATACATAAGGAAATGACTCAGGAGGACACTACTCGACTCACACAACTAATATGAACTTTCCTCAGAAAATAGGAAGTAAAACACAAGAAAAATAATTATAGGGAACCGTACTCAACATCACACTGTTGCGAAGTGCAACCCGATCCAAATAATATACCCGTGGCGGCGTGCCACCTGATCCCATCATAAAATTCACACAAGGAGATATACAAGGAGATGAATTGCTCCCCATTACAAATTACCGAATATCGATCAGAAGCACGCAAAGTGCATAATACCATCTTGGGGAGACCGATAGAGCCATACGCTACAATACTCGAGCACAACTGAGGTGCGATATATAAACTCTGAATCTCAAGAGCTCTCCTGCTCACATAACATCATCACTACACGGATACTCAACACTTAGGGATCTATCAAGCTGTTTCACACCTCACACGACACAATCATAATATACATGAATTTGACGAAGACGGAACAACATTTGATATTCCAACACCCCTCCTTGAGGAACGCTATACTGAAATGAACACACCTGATTCACATGGAGCCCACAACTACATTGAATCCATTCACAACCCTCAAGCCGATTCCGCTCACACTGCACTAGGCTAATAGCTTTACCTGGGTCCATAATAATCCACTTCCTCTCATAACACGCAAGAACAACCATCATAGCCGGGACAAACACCCCAAAATCCACAACCAACTTAATCGAACGCCTTCCAGGCATAAACTCTCAAATAAGAAATATTGCACTTCCTTATACTTGGTCTAAATCTTCAATCAATCAGGTGACTACATGTCACACTTATACAATCTTCTCGTGGTCACGCTCCAACGACCTTCCACACAACGTAACAAGTTTGCACATCCATACCACCGACCACACTAACGTTGTAAGACAAATTAAGAACCCATAATCAGGGTGCAAGCCTCTTTCACCAAACACCGATATCAGGTGACACTGGAGACAACACCAGCTTACTCTAGACATTCAAATCCCTTCTTCTTGCTCACCCGAGCTCATGACATCCTTGTCAACACCGAACCGCAACCCTGATCCTTACTTCCAGCTCCACACTAACTACTACACCTAACATGCCGATATGGAATAGCATTGGAATTCCATCATAACTCCTGAACCGTTAATAGGGGGAACACTTCATCCTATAGAACCCTTTTACTTACCTATATTCAAGAGAATGGTAACAACACACGAATGAATTCTCACCATCACAATACATGAAAATCCTTAAGTAGTAGTCTGTACCACCATAATCCTTCCGGGATCTGCCTACACCTGACAGGTCATAATACTTGAATGCTTCCAAATAAAATCTATTACGGCGACCGACAAACCTCACACACACACCGGCGCAAACCACATGCGTAACTTAATCACATCGAAGGAACTGATCACTATGCCACTTCAACCATGGCTAACCAATATATCTTATTTTAATCATCCCTAATTGCCTCAGAATAATAGCAACCCCATTCGACACATAACAAACTCAACCCTCACGCATCCCGAGTGGCATTGATTCACGAGAACATGTTGTCTCAATCCCACAAACCTTCTCATACCCTCCTGATCATCTTCTACAATTCGAAGTTTAATTATTTATTTTTTTCACTCCTCCAATACTATTTTGCACGGTGAATATAACACAAAACACTCCAACCATTTTCCCTTTCTCAGAGATTACGCTACAAAAGCTCGATTCTTAATCATATTGTTGCCTGAAACCCTTAAACACCGCATCTTTAACTTTCGAATTCACTAGGACCGCTATTGAGAGTCACCCACTCTGACTGGCCCCGAATACAATCAACTCCAAGGCTCTTCTAGCACATGAACACTTTCTCAATGAAGTACGTGACTGAGTCACTACCCTTACAACTCGCCTATGCATTAAGCATAAATTCTGAATCTTCCAAAGCCTAACCCTGGTCCAATAGGGCCAACTTTTGCACATATTTATCAAATCCCATGCACAATTACCATTTTACTCCTTTCCCCTTCGTTGTAATAACTCGCCAATACGTCGATAATCCGCTATCCCATGAGAATATAATCCTGCAACCCAATCACAGGCGATGGGACTCTCTCACTTAGCCCGAAGCTACTCCTTGCACCACTCTAGACCCCACCGAAATCCTTTCTTCATTGCTGACATGATCTTGCTCAACCGAACCGTCCAATCCTTCCAAATTATTCCGTTAGCACTCTCTGAATACTCAAATTCTCTAGCATCATTCACACATTCGGCTTCCTACCGAATAACCACTAAAATTCCTCGCAGAAACTTGCCACCCACATGACCGCTAACCTGCTCACAAGAGATAACCCACCTAGGGAAATTACCAACTAACACATTCCAACGACGTTGTACTGACAATCTCTATGACATCAATACCCCATCCTACACCCTTCTTAATTTACCACTTTACTAGTCCATCCGCTCCTCATGGACATCTATTAAATGCGCGACAATATCTTCAGATTCACCGCCACATTGCATCCTTCTTCATTCCTAATATCCTCTCTGTTGTATCCAACCTTCCGCCGGAATAACCAACATTTCAATTGAAGTCATGGACCCAATCACCGTCCACTAAAATTCTCAAACCACTCCAAACTTCTTCTCAAGATAGGCATTTGTCTTACCGCTAAACTCATATGCTACGCTGTCACTCTCTCACTTTAGTTAAACACATTCCTTTAAGCACTACCTGACTTCCTTTTCTTACGCCTGGCCTTTTAGAAATTTAGCCGCCGCCTGACACTTCTCACATATCTTCCTTCATCGTATGCTGCCCAATTCAATATCATTCTCTGTAGCTCTTAAACCAGTAGATCACCACGACTTCAAACTCTCCGAAGATCATCTTTCTCGAGTTGCCTTCATTAGAAATAACTATTCAGCCCTGAACCACTGCACACCACGATCTCTGACAACCGCTTCTTCAATACTACTTCACAACACTCTGACCCAATGCAACTGAAGAACTATAACACCGGCGAACTTAACACATTCTATTCGATCAAAAACAACGATATCATATCACAGATGAAAACTCCACCTCGCTTGAAAGCACCAAGTCTTACTACTTTGTCACCCAAACTTGAACATTCATAGTCCAATTGCCCTTCTTCCGCCGGAACTAAAATACTGAAATCTCGAAATTATGCTCTGAGAAGACCTCCCTTCAAGTCATTCATTACCCCGACATATGGGCAAGAATTCTACCATCATATCAACACCGCGCGATAACCAATTGTAAGCATCATAACAATCTAAGCATAGCCTCAAGGTTCTCAGAAACACAGCTACTGAGCTGAAACAACATAATATTCTTCTGCAGGGCAACAACAACAGCCCCAACCAACTACCCATAGAAAACATCTCGCACCATATCCGTAGCACCATTTCAATTCCTCAAATCCACAATTCATAGCAAGCGCTTCGCGACGTATATGATTGAGTAAGAAGAAACATAGGCATAAGCCTCAAAGGCATCAAATAACACGATGAGGAATAAAGAAGGGAAGTACTCCCAACAGCCCTGTAGCCTCTCGAAGATAAGTACAAACGTCTCTGTACCGATCCGCAAGACTCTACTAGACTTGATCATGACTCGTGAAACCTAAGGGAACCTAGTGCTCTTATACCAAGTTGTCACGACCCAAAATCCATAAGGTCGTGATGGCGTCGGACACCACTGTCAGGCAAGCCAATCATTAAATGGTTGAGTTAAATTTCCTGTTTTAGCATTTTTGAAATTATTACCTTTCACTTTATTACATAATAACTGAATAAAATCCGCTAAGTAAATACGAAAGTCTAATATTCTATTTTAATAAAATACATCCCAAACACATCCCAGAACCCGGTGTCACAAGTGCATGAGCAAATTCTAAGAATTATACAAATACTACAAAGCTTGTCCGAAATACAAATTGGACAATAAATTTAAAAATGAAAATAAATATAATATGAGGGAGACTCTGTCGGCTGCGGGTCGTCTCCGAATGGTGCAGCTCGTCTAAGTCTCCAAGTCAGCCACATCGCCGTGTCAAGCAGGGCCACTAGCTATGAATGTACATGTGCAATACAAATGCACAACAAGTGTAGCATGAGTACGAAAACAACGTGTACTCAGTAAGTATCCTGCCTAACCTCGAAGAGGTAGTGATGATAGGTCAACTTTGACACTTGCTAGAGGTCAATTAATGTCAGGTATAGTAATGAAATAAATAAATATGAAACAGAGTAAATGTATATAACAAACGAGAATAAATCACACGGTACGATTCCCTCCTTACAATTTACTCAACTCTCAATTAGCAATTTTCTTCCGTAAATAAAACGTATACGTAGATACGGCTTCACCCAAATAGGTTGTTATACATCAATTAAGGGGGAGAACCCTCAGATACACTAGCTTCTAGCCAAACATTACGCACGATTCAATGAAGATAGTAAGTACATAGGAAATGCCGAGGCGTACGACCCGATCCAACATAAAAGTAAACAGTGCACTGTCGAAGGGTCGAACGGCGCGAACCATAGATGCATCTATTAACCTACCGAGGCAAACAACCCGCTCCCATGAGAGTGTGGTACAAGAATCCTGCCGAGGCGAACGACCCGATCCCATAAGAGTGTGGTAGGAGGATTTACAAATTCCCATTTTATAACAAATTCTCGGTTCTTTTAAAATTATTTAATAAGTATGCTCAATATAGCTTCTTCTCAAAGCAAATAAAATCAGAAATCAGATATAATAACAACAAAGCATGATGTAGGCCTAGAGCTACCCGGGCATATGCATAACTAGTAGCTACGCACGGGCTCCCGTCACTTCCTGCTTACGTAGCCCCCACAAATAGTAGCACATATTAAATTATTTCACCTATGGGGACAATTCCCACTCACAAGGTTAGAAAAGAGACTTACCTCGCTCGAAAATTCCAGAACCGGCCTCCAAGCCCTTCCGACGACTCCAATTGATGCAGAACGTCCCAAAACTAGCCAAATAATGGGCAAACCAATGAAAATATACTCCAATACTTATGATAATTCAATTTATCTAAATTCCCTATTGCGCTCGAAAAGTTGACCAAACTGCCCTCGGGCCCACGTGCCCGGATTCTGAAATTTCTCGAAGATAAATTTTATCCGTAGCTTTACTTACTCAAATATACAATTTACTCTAATTTTCATGCTCAAATTCATGGTAAAAGTTCAAAATTCCAAATTCTAGGTCTTCCCTCAAAAATCCCAAATTTATACTAATTTTCCATGTCTAAATCCATGTAACTCTTTATATATTCCGAGATATGAGCTTCCAAAGACGGCTCCATGCATCAGTAAATTCTGTCGAAACTGCTTCACCAACCATCTTCAATCGATCATAACTTTCTGATCAAATGTCCAAATCATGAATGGTTTAACTTTCTGGAAACTAGAATACAAGGGCTACAACGTTTACGTTTTGAAAATTTTCAGATTCCTTATAGATTTTGAAATATATACTCTTCCAAAGTTAGCTCTTCGATGCATCAGTTGCTGTCCAAAACAGATTTGCAGCAGAAATTTCAGCAGCTATTTTGGCCCGAAATTCATTCCGTTAGCCTTCTAAAATCCACCCGAGGCCCTCGGGACCTTAACCAATTATACCAACATATCCCAAACATGATACAAACGTCGAAATCATGAATCACATTCCAATTTAAGCTTTATGAACTTTGAAATTTCAAGCTTCTACATCCGATGTCGAAACCTATCAAATCACGTCTAATTGACCTCAAATTTTGCACACAAGTCATATTCAACATTACAGACCTGCCCCAACTTTTGGAATTGGAATCCGACCCCGATATCAAAAAGTCAAACTCTCGGTCAAACTTCTCAAAAACCTTCAAATTTCTATCTTTAACCAAATGACTTCAAAATGATCTACGGACCTCCGAATTCACTTCTGATCGCGCTCCCAACTCCAGAATCACCATACAAAGCTATTCCTAGACTCGGAATCCCAAACAAACATCAATAACACCGAAATGCATTTCAACCCAAACTTATAAAATTTCTTCTAAATTGCTAACTTCTACAATTTGCGCCGAAATGCTACCGGGTCATCCAAAACCGATACGAACATACGCCCAAGTCTGAAATCATCATAAGAACTTGCTGGAACCTTCGAATCCTGATTCTGAGGTCGTTTACTCAAAAATCCAATCTTAGTCAATTCTTCCAACTTAAGGCTCCCGAAATGAAAATTCTCTTTCCAGATTGACTCCAAACTTCCTGAAACTCAATTCCGACCATGCCTACGAGTCATAATACCTGAAATGAAGCTGCTCACATCCTCAAACTGCCGAACGACGTGCTAGAGCTCAAAACGATCGGTCGGGTCGTTACAGAAACCCGGTACTCGCCGCGGTTCAGACATTTTGGATTGAACAATATATTTTTGGAGTAAAGAAAAATGTTATAAAAATGTTTGCGTTTCTGCAGCCCATTATGCGGCCGCATAATCACTCTGCGGACCGCATGATGGCCGCATAGTGAATCAGGAAGTTGGCCAGTTATGCGGTCGTTTATGCGGTTGCAAAAGAATTATGCGGAGCACATGCTGACCGCATAATCGCCCCTGAGTTTTTATGGAGGGAGTTCTGCGGTGCACTATGCGACCGCAGAACAACTATACAGATCGCATAATGGTCGCATACACAGTTAGTTATTTCAAGTTTTGAAAGCTCATTTTTTCGGTTTCCTTGCACACCACATATCTTTTATGCGGTCGTGTATGCGACCGCATATCTGTGTTCGCATATCTGTGTCGGGGCTCCAAATTTTTAATTCTTTTAATCCGATCCTATATCTATAAATCACATGCATAGTTCATTTTGAGCTCAATTCCTGATACTATAGAGTGAGAGAAAGGGCCTTAGAGGGAGAAAGTGATCCTCATTCAATATTCATTAAATTCTTGCTTAAAACACCAAAGATTTTCATGAGGGTCTTCGTATCAAGGTAAGAATCTAAACTTAGCTCAGCAAAATTCTGTAATTTCTTCTAAAATGGGTACCTAGCAAGATAGTTCATTGGGGTTTATTATTTTGCATGCATGGGTGATCAAGGGGCCTAGAATCAATGTAGGCTAAAAATGGCTAAGAATGGGTAATGGGCTGGTATAATCTACCATAAAAAGGCCACAAACCTTAATGAACACATTATGTATGATAAAATACTCAAGTGAGCTACATATTATGATCGACTTCCTAATTTTGGTTCAATTTGTCACATTACTAAATAGATTGAGATTGCTAAGAGTTCCGGATAATTGTAGAGCCTAAAGAAGCGCAATTGAGGTATGTATTGCTAAAACCCCCTCTTCTTAGATCGAACCCCCATGGTGCCCCTATGATTTGGTGTAAGTTGTAAATCTTGATTGATGTAGGAGATGATATCGTAAAGTGCTTGTGTAGTAAAGCTTTATGTGTAACATGTATTCAAATGCTCCCCGTCATGCTATAATTGTTACTTAATGATGTATTGGAATCGTGGAAATGTGTAAATTGCCAAAGAATGTGACAGTCTCTATATGCCGATGATTCATGTTGTTCTCATGTATACTTGATGTTTTGCACTACACGATTTGTTGATTGAATTGGTAATAATGTGTAAATTGCCAGAGAATGTAAGGAACTTGAATTGTAAAATGCGACCAAGTTCCAAACATGAATTTATAATTGTTTCCACTAGCATTTACTGAATTGAAATATGTGCATGAAATGAGAGATGAGATGATTGATAAAATTAGAATGTCTTGAGTAAGACGGCCTAGCCGATCGGGCCATGATCGGACACCATGCTGCACACATGGTGGTACTGTGCTATGAACTGAATTGGAATTGAAACAAGAGTTTGTATTATGGACACATGTCTCCAAGGGAGACGACCTAGCCGATCGGGTCGTGATCGGACTCCGTATAAAAGTACGGTGGTAGTGTGAATAATAAGATGTTAATGCTAGTGATGGCCAAGCGAAAGTTATAATGATTCCTCTTGAGGGCTTAAGTGATTCCTTATTTGATGTTGAGGTGTTTCCTGTGTTCTCATTGATTTCTTGATATTATTCTTTCTTTCTTGTATTTCATTGATTTCTTTTTTCTTCTAAGGAAATAGTGTTTGGTTATGCATACTAGTACTATACGATGGTACTAACGCCCCTTTTTGCCGGGGCGCTACATCGTGAAATGGATGTAGGCGATCCCACAACAGACAATATTCATCCCAGCTAGCAGTGTTTCCCTTTCTCAGTAACTTTGGTGAGCCCCTACTCTTCCAGGGGATGACAATGTACTTCTTTTGCTTATATGTTTACACGTTTTGAGTTATAGTCAGGGCCTTGTCGCCAGCATGGTCATTTTAGTCTTTTGTATCTTTAGAGGCTCCGTAGACAATGATGTGGGTTTGTATATGGGTGTTGGGAAGGTCAGTGAATTATGTAATGTTTTGGATTTCAGTTTCACTAAATTGTAAGGTGTATGTACTTTCAAACTTAATAATGAGGTACCTAATGAATTAGTAACACCTATATATACATATATGTTCATTTCCCTATTTAGTTAATGATAATGTATTCCTTTGGATCATGAGCAAGTCGAGTAGGAAGGGCTTAATAGGCTTGCTCGACCGGGTTCACTCGGTTGAACCTCGATTGCGCTCCCCGAGGTTGGGGCATGACAATACGGGCACCTCCATTCCTGGATTGGAGTTGAACTTCACAAACATTATGACAGCCCCGGAGGCACAGGGTGTTGAGACTTCAAAGGCTCCATCTTCTATTGTACACATTGATACAACTTCAGAGGAGGTATCCGGAGAGTCGGAAGGGGAGTCTGATGAGGGAGCTACTGAAGATGAGAAACCAACAAGGACACATTGGTAGAGGAGACTGACGGTCAACGGGACAACAAGGGTAAGCAAGTGGTTGTTTCTGCAGATGCACAAGACGAAGAGTACACAGACATGCATACCACAATTGCACATTCTCTTGATGACATAGTCGCCAAGGCACATCCATCGTCCACACAGTCATTACTAAGAGAGGCTAGCAGCTCCCAGGTCCCAGACCTAGCCTCACAGCAGGTGGAGCTTCCTGTTCCAGCCTCAGAGACCACCACACATTCCGAGGCTCCACTTGTTGCTATCATAGTGCTAGCAGTCGACCCCACAGCTGCCCCATATGCTCCAGCCCCTCCGATCGCCTAGTGCGTCCCAGGAAACCCCTAAACTTTGCTTTTACATTCTTTATGCATTGGGGACAATGCATGCTTTTAAGTTGGTGGTGGGGTAGTCATATTTTGTGTGAAAAATTGTACATAAATTCTTTTCTTTAATCGTATAGATTGGTAGCTAGCAATGAATTCCCCTTGGTTTTTTTTTCGCCGGGTTGTTTTGCCAAGGGTGTAACAGTAGAAACACGATAGTGGCATGGTATGTTTGGACTTGTTTGGTGTTGATTGACTAGTTTCAAGCATGTACTGATTTTTTTGAGAATAAATTGTACCCTTCCTTATTTTATTTATTTCTAAAGAAATTATGGTTAGTCATTCTTGTGAACTTGAGTCTCGCTCTTTGACTTTACGCTTACTCAGAATCTTACATATCATGTGATAAAAGCTTTGAGTTTCCTTGCATTCACTTGAGGGATGAAACTATGTTGAGTCGAATAGTTCATGCGTCGTGAGTGAGTGAGAATTTGTATAAATAATGCACATGCTTAACTTGTGATGTCTAGAACTTGCCCAGTTGGTTTCTTAGTGCAAATCTCAGGTTAATGATTAGGTGCTGAAATGATATTAGTCTATCTTTGTGACTGCTAGTTAATTTTGACCAAATTGACCTCCCTATTACATAAATTACCCTATTTACCACCGTTAAGCCTTTAACCTTTTATATGACTACCACATTACAAACCTTTACCCCGTTGTGAAATAATTCCTTCTTTTGAACCCATCCCTCCTTGAACGAGTAAGAATGAGGCTAAAAGCCTAAGTTGGGGGTGAAAATTTGTAAGGTTGAATAATGTGTGTAGAAAAAAAAAGCAATAACAACCTCAAAGTTTTATTTATGAAGAAACTCAAGCTCTGAAAAGAAAATCATATAAAAAGGAAGAGAAAAGAAAATGAGTGGAGTCTTGTAGATACTAAAGAAATACTTTGAGATGGTTCTATGTCAGTAACTCGAGGTCAATAAGTGCTATGTAGTAAAGAAGCAAAGTGTGTGTGGAGTTCAAGGAGGGTAAAACCACTACATTCCCAAATATTCACCCAACTCGTACCGAAACCTACATTACAACCCGTGAAAAGTCCTTGGTGATCTACAATCAATCATTCATGAGCTAGCAGCAAGTTAAAATAAGAGCAAACATATAGACTAATACTTTTAGCATCTAGCTTTCGTTCCGAGTGCAAGGGTGTTTTGACTGCATCCCTTGTACATATGTGTGAGTTGGGAATTTTCTTTGTTGTGAGCGCGCGTGAATTTTAAGATTTAGCATAAGTTAGATTCTTGAAGTGGAATACAAGTGCGCACTTAGCTATGAGTAGCATTTTGTCATTTTGGTTGAGGCTCGAAGTTCACAAGTTGATTGGTTGAATTGTTAAATGATAGTTGTCTTTCATGAAGGGTAAATAAAACAAGTTATTTGCTTGTTAGCTGACAGTCAAAATCATCTACAAACACTATTATTTTATGACATGTCAGAAGTAGAAGTAGTATAGGATAGGATAAGTTTGTTTTTGTTGCTAGAGGACAAGCAAGAGTTTAAGTTGGGGGTGTTGATGTGCCGTAGAATTTCGGCACTTTTGATATAAATTACATAGACTTTAGCTCATCTTTCAATGCATTTCTAGTTAATTCTTATGAAGTTTTGGATTTTTGTAGTGCACGAGACTAGAAGACCCAAAAACATGGAAAATAAGTCAAAAGCCACAAAAGGGCAGGAATGCTGCAAGTATGCGACCGCAGAAGTAACATGCAGACTGCATAATCACCGCAAACTGAAGTAGACTTTTGGCCAACTGAAGAGAAGAATGTGCGGTCCATTATGCGATCACATAACACTTCTGCGAACCGCATAATGACCGCACAATTGCAATTGAAGAATCTGCGTAGCACTTCAGCGATTGAATATGTGGCCGCATAACTGATATGCGGACCGCATAATGGGAACGCGGTGGAAATCAGGGCTTGATGATCTGAAGTTCTGCGATGCACATGACAATTATGCGGACAACATACATGGTCGTATGCGGTACATGGTCTGCGACCATTATGCGGTTGCAGACGGGTTCTGCTGAGGAATTTTTTTCAAATATTGACCCCGACTTTTAGTCCACTATAAATAGATTTACTAGGGTTTTTGTGGGTCATCTGGTCTGAAAAGAAGGTTACATTGAAGGCATTAAATACTCCACTATTTTGGAAGCTTTTGAAGAAAGAATCTTGAACTTTTGTAAGCCCTATGACTTTAATTATTATTTTATCTTTGTACTTTACTATGAGTGGCTAGCTTTAAGTACTAAGGTTGTGGACCCTAAATGAGTGTAATGTTAATGAGTGTTTAACATTGAATTTATATATAGTGGTTTGTTGATATTTATCCACTCGCCATGCTTCATTTATTGTTGGTGCTTGCATACATTAACTAATTGCATTTTACTCTTTCTTTACTTGGAAAAGTGGGTTAGGGTTTGGTAGAATTGAATATCAAAAACTCAAGACTTTAAACCTTGTTTAATAGAATAGCTTCGGAATAAGTGGGTTCTATTTGGCATAAATTGATTATTCTTAGTTGCAACTCTTTTATATTTGGAAAATAATAAAGAGAAAATACTACTCAACTATTGGAAAATATTGAGTAGTCACTTAGAAATCATTTACATATCAAAGGACCAACCATTAGAAATATATTATATTAACACCGATAGCATTACATTACATTGAAGGGGATACAACCCTGATTTCCTTAATCAAATCAATTACATTCTCACAATACAATAGTCTTCTTTACTACACATAATTACAATACTCCTTTTAAGCTAACGAAATAGAATTACGATTTAAGTCAAGTTTCACACTACTCAAGTAATCTTTTCACACCTATTCCCTGTGGGATTCGCCCCCAACCTCGTTGGGTTATTATATTTGACATCGACCGCCTTACACCAATTATTTAGGTGTCATTTGAGCGTATCATAAGGATTATAGGGGAGATGTTACCCGTTATAATACAAAATAAGCTTGTCATTCGTTGTGCGATAGTAGTACCTTTCGTAACTTAATGATAGTATTATTGTCGGTGTTGTAGATTAGGGTGTGAAGAGGCGAGTTAAACTTGGTGACTGGAAAGGAGGGTAGGCCAATGTGGTGATCGATGCCTTGAGTAGAAAGGCGGTGAGTATGGGCATCCTTGTATACATTATTGCCGGTGAGAGACTGCTTTCATCCGATGTTCAGACCTTGGCCAATTAGTTTGTGAGGCTAGTTGTTTTGGAGCCTAGTCGGGTTCTAGCTTATGTGGTTTCTCTTTCTTCTTTAAATGATCACATCAGAGAGTGTCAATATGATGACCCCTATTACTTTTCCTTAAGGACACGATTCAGCACGGTGATGCCAAAGAGGTCTCCATTGGGGATGATGGGGTGTTGCTGTAAAGACCTGACCGGTCGTTTTGAAAATTTAAACTTCGTTCGGTGGCGTAAGGTCATGAACATCTTCACATTAGGTATATCGACCTACGTGCATGGTTGGATTCAGTTAGCGGATAATCCGGAGTCGAATTGGAAGGAAAATTTAATTATTTGAAGCTTAAGTGATGGAAGTTGACCGGAGGTTTGACTTCTGTATAAACGGCCTCGGAATGAGTTTTGGTTAATGTCAACAGCTTCGTATGATAATTGATTTAGGCACGTGTCCGGAATTGGTTTTGGAGGTCCGTAGAGTAATTTGGCGAAAGCTAGAATTTTGGCGATTTCGGCCGTTAGGTGAAATTTTGATATAGGGCTCAAAATGGAATTCCGAGAGTGGATGTAGGTCTGTGGTGTTATTTGTGACCTGTCTGCAAAATTTGGCGTCATTCCAGGTTGAATTGATAGGTTTCGGCACAAGTTTTGATATTGAAGATTTGAAAATTCCTAAGTTTCATTTTGTTTGATTCAGTGTTTTGGTGTTGTTTGGGGTGTTCCGAAGGTTCGACTAAGTTCGTGTGTTGATATGTGACCTATCGGTGAAGTTGTTTGAGGACCCGAGGGGCTCAAGACGATTTCAGATGGTTAACGGGAGGTTTAAAGTTGGAAAAGGCAGCTGGTGTTGCTGTTCTTGTGTGGCCGCACATGCGGATAGGGAACCGCAGGTGCGAGCTTCGTAGGTGCGGTCCCCGAAGAAGCGGTTCTTCAGCGCAGGTACGGGGA
Source organism: Nicotiana undulata (assembly GCA_005239495.1). Taxonomy (NCBI): domain Eukaryota; kingdom Viridiplantae; phylum Streptophyta; class Magnoliopsida; order Solanales; family Solanaceae; genus Nicotiana; species Nicotiana undulata. Next base: position 47,693 of record ML265525.1, read on the forward strand.
GGAGCGCAGGTGCGGTTAGTATCTCGCACCTGCGATTGTTCAGGCGCGGTTAAGTGGTCGCAGGTGCGGATGTCCTGGGCAGATTCTTATAAGCGAGGGTTAGCCAATTTCTTGGGTAAGTGTTCTTCACCTATAATCTAGCATATTCCATGATTTTATCTTTGTTTTATGATTGTGTTTTGGGTTGAAGAAAATGATGGTTTCTGAAGAAAGTTTTCAAAACAAAATTTCATGATTTGAGGGACGAAATGATGCCGGAAATTGGTAATTTTTGTATGGGTGAACTCGTATTGGAATAGGTATTCGGTTTTTGTAAATTTTGTCGGGTTCCGAGGTGCGGGCCCGGGGGTCGACTTTTGGGTCGATTTTTATATTTTTGTAAAGATTGAAACTTTATTATTCGGAATAGTTCCTTATACGTTTTATGTGTACTTTGAATATTTTTAGTTGATTTTGAGCCATCCGGAGGTCTTTTCGCCCGAGAAGTTCATTTTGGAGTATCGGTTTGTCGTCTTCGAGGTAAGTATCTTGACTAACCTTGTGTGGGGGAATTTCCCCTTAGGATTAGAGTCTTCTATGTTGATTGTAGCTTGTGTACGCGAGGTGACGAGTGCGTACCTGGACTTATTTGCAAATAGGTTGGCCTTTTAGGATTCTTAGGTCCTTATACGCCTGTGTATGAAGTTGTAATTGCTATGACTGTGTTCTTGATTGCTAATTTCATCCTTACCTGCTTAAATTGGAATTACTTGCTTTTAGATCTCCCTTGTCGTTATTTGATCTTAATTGACTTAACTGAATATTTTACCTCTTTTACTATCATGCTATATTTTCTTCATAAACTGCCTAATTGACTAGAATTAGTATTACTTGCCCTATAATTGTTTAGCAGTAATTGGAATATCTATACGTTGGTGTCAAGCATGCCCGTGAGTCGTATATTGTGATTTATATGATTTTCTCTTAAGTGCTACTTAGGTTTAGTTAGATAATTATCCATGTTGATGGTATTTCCTTGGTGTTGCCTATTACTGAGCATTGGTTCAAGCTGAGTTTTATTTTGTGAAGCTAATTGTTTAAGCGAGATTGGTTATAGCTATTTCCCTTGCCGTGAAGATTTGGTTTCTTATTGTTAACTTGAATATTGGGGATCCGTTGTTATGTCTTATTTCTCTCTGGTTAAGCTGTGTTATTGACGCTCATTATTTCCTTTCGGTGGTTATTCCTTGTGAATGAGTTCTACTGTGCTGGTGACTTAAGTTCTTTAATTGATTGGTCGTCGTACATATCATTTCTATCTTTTGTTGCCTTGTGAGTGTTGTGGCGATGTACGATGTTTCTGTCTTGTTGTGGTTGTTATTTCTGTTGGCTGCATTGCATATTTAAATTGAGACTACAGACGTATTCCGGGATCTTTCCCCTTGTACTGCATTGCATATTTAAATCGGGACTACAGACGTATTCCAGGAGCTTCCCCCCTGTACTGCATTGCATATTTAAATTAGGACTACAGACGTATTCCGGGAGCTTTCCCCCTGTATTGCATTGCATATTTAAATTGAGACTACGGACCTATTCCGGGAGCTTTCCCTTGTACTGCATGACAAATTCTGAGCTACGTATGGAGTTCCGGTAGATTTATTTTGAAAAGATTGTGATCGAAAGATATATATATATATATATATATATATATTGAAAAGTATAGCTGAAAAATATTTATCTTGAAAAAAACTATGTCTGAAGAATTTTTATTTCAAAGGTATATTTGAAAAGTATTTGTCTTGCAGAAAACGATGTTGAAAGGCATTTATTAGGGAAATATATTTGAAACCATTTATTCTGAAGGAACTATGTTTTGAAGATTTCTCTCTCTAAAAATATGTGTGTGTGTATATATATATATTTCAAACGGGCTATATATATATATATATATATATATATATATATATATATCAACGGAACTTTCTATTTGAAATGACTACATTCAAAGCTTTCAATATAAACTTACGGGTAAAGGTTTACACTCGAAGTATTTTTCAAAAACACTTGGGGTTGTTGGCTAATGCTTGACGTGGAAACTGTTGCAGTGTTGAATTATTACTTGCTCTTGCCGTATTGTGCTTTCTGATTTTGGATTGTACTTTCATCTATCCTGTCTGTGTATTATTATGTTGTTCCGTTGCTTTTTGTTGTATTTCCTTCCGCATTGTAGGTGTTCTGTTATTTACTATATTGTGTAGTCATTTGTTAGAGGTCATATTCTGTCATTTCCGTATTTATGTCTGTGTAACTTATTAGACCAGTGGTGTCTTGACTAGTCCTCGTCCCTACTTCACCGAGGTTAGTCTTGATAGTTACTGGACACCGTTGTGGTGTGCTCATACTACACTTCTGCATATTTTTTGTGTGCAGATCCAGGTATTGATTGTTAGTAGCTGCGTGGATCATTGCCGAGGAGACTCAAGGTAAACCTGTTGTTGCGTTCGCATGCTTCGGAGTCACCTTCCTACTTTTATTCAACTGTTCTTACTTAATTCTAAACAATTGTATTTCGAAGTTGTAGTAAATTCTGTAGAGATTATGACTTGTATTACCGGTTTTGGGAAATTGTAATTTCTGTTAAGATTTCTATATCGAGACTGTTATATTTCCTTTATCATTGCTGTTAATCAATAAATGTTAGGCTTACCTAGTCCTTAAGACTAGGTGCCATCACGATACCCAACGGAGGAAAATTTAGATTGTGACAGTTGCGCATGTAGAGTCAGAATTATGTGCCCAATGTGGATGGATTACGTGAGTTGATTCTTGAGGAGACCCACTATTCGTGGTATTCCATTCATCTGGGGGCTGCCAAGTTGTATCAGGACTTGAGGCAGCACTATTGGTGGAGGAGAATGAAGAAAGACATAGTGGAGTTTGTAGCTCGGTGCTTGAATTATCAGTAGGTGAAGTACGAGCATCAGAGGATGGGCAGTTTGCTTAGAGGCTTGAGATTCCTGAGTGGAAATTGAAGCGTATCACCATGGACTTCGTAGTTGGGCTCGCACGAGCTTTGAAGAAATTTGATGTTATTTGGGTGATTGTGGACTGGTTGACTAAGTCCGTTGTTACATCCCGTACTTTAATATTAGGATTAGTCGTAGTAAACCACAATTGCCTGAAGGGACTAAGACCATTCATGAGGTTATAAAGAATTTAAGACTATGTTATTATAAGACCCCGTAAGTTTAACAACCTTGATACCGTTATATATATATATATGGTATTTAATTTGAGTGAAATATTTTTGTAGAATGTTTGAAAAAAATTATATAATTTTATATAGTTATTAATATTACTAGTTCCAAATATGCTTAAAATTATACACATAATATGAGAAAGTTTAGGAGATTTTTTTTATTGTAAAGATAGAAATTATTTTCTCACAACAAAAGAAGGTTATCTTTTTACCATTTTAATAATTAAGCGTACGAAAATTTGTACTCTTTATATGAGATTACGAAAATTAAAAGTTGAGAAAATATATGTATATTTACATAAATGTTTCAAGGAAATAATAATGTATGTATTGATTTTATATGGTGTTATAATAGAAGTAGATGGGTGGTTTAAATTAGACAAAAAAATAGAGTTTGGAATGAAGTGGACACTTGGGTGAAAGTGTGCATGATTTTTGACACGTACAACATAGGTGTATATTTCAATCCAATTAACATTGTTTTCTTCTTACTCTTCTTCCACCTAAGCTCAAACCCATAGACTTACTTCCGAAGTCCATCCACACTACGTATATTTACTTGAATTAAAATGAAACCATGTTGGAGTTGCTTCTCTTTTAGTATTTCCTATCAGCTAAATCATCTTCATCCACTACTGCAACAAATTCAAGAAAATTCGGTCTTTATTCAAACTTTATCATCATCCTTTTGCTTACTGCCGAAATAAATTGGCCCCACCTCAGGCCACTACATGCATTATGTACAAAATGGAACACTCCCAACTTCTTTATTTGATAACTGATCCTCTTACTCTTCAAGTTGATCACGTTTTTTTCAAATCAGGAGTTTATATTTATCATTTTCTGGATGTATTCCTATTAGAATCCGAATTCTGAGCTATTGTTTTCTTGGAATGCAATTACTAAATTGTAATACCAATCAAGAGAATCGGCTCAGGTATGTTAAGGTTGTCCCTTCTTTCTTTTTTGGCATGATTCAAATTATACAGAAGAAATAAGCAAACGCACGGTTTCTATAAATTACTCTATTCATAGAAATACTAGGGGTATCTATATTCTTGATTCCCCATATGAATTATTATTATATCATCTGTTCACGGGTCTAAAAAATACATAAGTTGGTAAAGTTTATAAGGCATAATGGCCTTATGACGTATCGAGATATTTTATTAACGTATTTCTTATGCATTTCATTCATTTATATATGCACATTGACCCATGACCAGATGGCGTTATATACGCGTAGATATATGTATATATATGTATATGGGATATGGGAAAAGTTATGGCGTTATATACGCACCACCACCTGAACAGCTGGTATACGTTGATGATTTTGCCCACAGTAGCCGAGATGATATGATGGGATGCCCTCAGAGGCCTGATGATGTTATGAAATATGTACCTAAGCATGACATGACGTTCATACGCATATGCAAGACACTATAAGTATTTCATGATTTACAGAGTTATCCAGACTTATAGGTTGTTATGTACTTATTCATGTGCCTTACATACTCGGTACATTATTCGTACTGACGTCACTTTTGTCTGGGGACGCTGCGTTTCATGCCCGCAGGTTCTGATAGAAGGTCGAGAGTCCTCCAAGTAGGCTATCAGCTCAGCGGAAGATGTTGGTCCATTTGCTCCGGAGTTGCTTATTTTGTTAGTATGATTTAGACGCGTATTGTTTGGTATGGCGGGGCCCTGTCCCGATATTTATGTTACGTGTGTACTCTTAGAGGCTTGTAGACCGACGTCATGTATATGAATGCTTGTATGGCCTTGCTGGCCTATGTTTTGAGTTTACGAATGATCATGTTGGCCTTATAGGCCCGTATATCACATATATTAGTTTTTATATCAGGTTGGGTCGTCTTATATTGAGTATTCTTCTATGTTTATTCTGGTTAGCCCATGACGGCCCGTTTGGCCCATTTTCCAACAAAAGTACAATAAGAAAGATATGTTATGTTGGTATTCGGTTAAGTAAGGTACCGGGTGCCTGTCGCGGCCCATCGTTTTGGATCGTGACAAAAGTGGTATCAGAGCAGTTCTATTCTAGGAAGTCTACAAGCAGTGTCTAGTAGAGTCTTATTTATGGGTGTGTCGTGCACCACACTTATAAGCAGGAGGCTACAGGGGATTTACGACTGTCACTCTTTCTTATTACTCTAGATCGTGTGGTGTATATATATATATATATATATATATATATATATATATATATATATATATATATATATATGTAGAGCTCATTTATAAGAATTCAAACTCCTAGCTTTTATTTTATCTGTAATATGACGATACCTCCAGTTGGTAATAGTTTGAATGCGGATATGAAAGAGTTGAGTCAGAGGAATTCTATTTTTCATGATGCTTATGATGAGAAAATGTAAGGTCTACAGTAGATCATGTATGTACTAAGACATGTAAGCCTCTTGATAAGGAGCCTTAAGGCAAGGATATCTATCCACCCCTATGGTGCAAGGCAATGAGAGATTCAGAAGATAGTACAAGTTTGAACAAGTAAAAGAAGCAAGTTTAAGAAGGGTACGAGGCGCCCAGTTAACTATCATTATTTACCATTCAAATATAAGTATTTTGAGTTACCTTCAACGGTAGCAGAGGTATGTACAAATGGCCACACCCATCTCATTTATGTCCTATGGAAGTTAACAAAAGTAGTATAACAGACAGACGGATATCAGGATCTGGTTGGGGTTAGAGTGACCCAAAATGGGGGATGGAATGTTTGCGTTAGTTGACATTTCCAAAGGATAGTGCAAATATGCTAATAGATCTCCTTGTGGGGCACCCAAATGGTGCACTCTAAAATAGTACGGCTAGATATGAGTACAACAAAGATAGGCACTAGAAGCCTTGAAAGGGATAAATATTGCCTTAGTATGGCTCCCGTCCCTATTAGAGAGAGAATGTTTGGCAACTTGAAGAGCCAATGGATTGGGCAAGGGGAGCTAAGAGCAAAGGAATATTTTGTTCGTGTTTTCAGAATAAAGTGATAAACATAAATGTTAGCGGGAAATAAGAAGAGAGTTAATGAAGCATTATGATTGAGATGTGATACATGGATGACAATGGTGAGGAAAAAATGATAGTGTTACATAGTCTATAATCGAGGGAAGGAAAAGATGAGAGTTGCCAGGCTTGGAGACAACAAAAGAGTATAGGCCATGAGATTGTATCCTCATTTTGAGAAATAAGTTTGTGGCTCCAAAGCGACTGCTAGAAGGAAAAGTTAGACCCCAAAGTAATAGAAATCAGTATGGGCTGGTGAACAAGGTAAGCTAAACATGAATTAGGGACTGAGTAATTTGATAATGATTGGCACTGTCACGACCCAAATTTCCCTCCACAGGGTTTCGTGACGGCACCTAGTCTATATGACTAGGTAAGCCTAAAATTTGAGGAATTTAAATGTAAAGCAAGGAAATAATAGAAAGATGAAGGAGATGCAATACTATTAAACTATGTCGCTCGGCATTTACAGTTTTACTCTTCCCAAAACCCGGAATATCAACAATGTCACAAGTTGTACACTATAGCTCAATACAACGAACTGGAAAATATTTCTGTCTAAGTACTAAGACTATACTAAGATAAGGAAGGGGACTCGGAAGGTTCTGCGGACGCGGCAGAAATACCTCACGGTCTCCAAAAGGCTGCAGAACTCCTAACTCCAGTATTGGGTGTTGGTACCTGGATCTGCACATGGGGAAAACATACACAGAAGGGCGTGAGTACTCCACATTCGGTACTCAGTAAGTGCCAAGCCTAACCCCAGTCAAGTAGTGACGAGGTCAGGTTGAGGCTCTACTGAGTTTGCCAATAAAACAGTTATAATTTAACAGTTGCAAATAAATAGCAATAATTAACGGAAATTTAAAGTAAAGCTAGAAAGAATAATGTAAAGTAACTCTCAGCACATCATGTAACTCAATAGATAATCGTGCTATGCAATACAGGAGGAAAGCTCCCGGGTCTCGGCCCATAATCCCAATTTAAATATGCAATGCAGTACAGGGGGAAAGCTCCCGGATCTCGGTCCGTAGTCCCAATTTAAATATGCAATGCAGTACAGGGGGAAAGCTCTCGGATCTCGGTCCGTAGTCCCAATTTGAATATGCAATGCAAGATGTATACCGGATGCAGCGTAATTCAATAGTTTAGGAAAAGCAGTAGGCAAATATAGAGTAAAATACTTCAACAAGGTTCAAATAGTAATAATGAGTGGAAAATCAGGTAAAATCGATTGACATGTTTAAATCGTAAGTTGCTACCCAGTTTAAACCAATAACAATAATAATAGAATTGAAAATGAGGTATGCCATAGAAAGAACGAAGGAAATCCAGTAAACATAACCCATGCACGCACCCGTCACCTCACGTACAAGAGGTTTTTATAGTGAAAATCACTTAAAAATGCCTAAGGGAAAATCCTCAACATAGAGTTAGGCAAGCCACTTACCTTGATTGCACTACTCAACCCGATATCACGCTCTTGCCATGAGTATCCGACTCCGGGTGGCCTAAATCTATTCAATGAGATTGCATAATGTAAATATCATTTCAAGAAATCAAAATAACTAATTAATTCGAAGCTAATATGCGAAATTAGGAATTTTGACCAAAACGCCCCTCGGGCCCATGTCTCGGAATCGGGTAAAAGTTATATTTTCTGGACACCCATTCACTAACGAACTCACTCGAACAAGAATCATCGAAATCTGATGCCACAATCTCCCTAAATCCTCAGATTTTTATTGGGGGAGTTTCATCAAATTTTCATGGTTTTTCACCCATTTTCATTGATTAGATTAAGGGAAATGATGGGGATTAATGGTCCAACAATGGATTTGGATTAGAAAATGTTACCTATGATCCTCCTCTTCGAATCCCACTGAAAATCGCCAATTCCCGAGCTCTCAATCGATTTTGGAGTTATGAATTTCAAACCCTCGGATTTTAGAATAAACAGCCCAAGGATTTCGCACCTGCGACTAGGCATCGCAGGTGCGAGACACCAGAAACAGGTCTGGTTCAGCAGCTCATAAGGTTCCAATCTCACCCGCTGGGCATCCGAAATAACCCCGAGGCCCCCGGGACCTCAACCAAAGTTACCAACTGACCCAAATACTTTTTTCAAACTTGGTCAAGTCGTAAAAACACATCCAATAATATCAAAATCATCACATATGCATAGATTCACGCCTAAGAACTTAGGAAATTTCTAAAATCCACATTCGACGTCGAAACACGTCTAAACCCGTCTGAATGACCTCAAATTTTGCACACAGGTCATAAATGACATTACGGACCTGCTGTCGCTTTCGGAATTCCATTCCGAATCCGATATCAAAATCTCACCTATCGGCCGAAATCGCCGAAATTCTAACTTTTGCCAATTCAAGCCTAAATCTACAACCGACCTCGAAAACACATTCCGAACACGCTCCTAACCCCGAAATCACTCAACGGAGCTAACGGAGTCGACAAAATTCCATTCCGGATCCGTCTTTTCACAGCTCTAGCTACGGTCCAATTTCTAAAGTTAAAACTCACCTTAAAGGACTATATGTCCAAAACCACTCCGAATTTCACCTCTCAACGCGCCGACACGTTCCGTTAACATAATAAGACATGGGAGAAGCAGTTATTAGGGGATCGGGGCGCTAACTTTCAAAATGACCGCCTAGGTCGTTACATTCCCCCCTCTTAAGAAAATCGTTCGTCTTCGAACGAGTATAGAAACATACCTGAAGCTGTTAAAAGATGAGGATACTGACTCCGCATGTCCTGCTCGGCCTCCCAAGTTGCCTCCTCGACCGAATAACCCCTCCACTGAACTTTGACTGAGGCAATATTCTTCGACCTGAGCTTTCTGACCTTCCTGTCCAAAATGGCCACAGGCTGCTCAACATATGATAGATCCTTGTCCAATTGGAATGAGCTGAAATCCAAAACATGAGTCGGATCACCGTGATACTTCCGGAGCATGGAAAATTGGGAGGCAAGGCCAACTCATAAGCAACCTCCCCAACCGGCCGCAACACCTCAAAAGGGCCAATAAACCTCGGACTCAGCTTACCCTTCTTCCCAAATCTCATGACACCCTTCATAGGCGACACCCGAAGCAAAACCCGGTCACCATCCATAAATGCCAAATCACGAACCCTCCGGTCCGCATAACTCTTCTGCCTGGACTGAGTTGTGCGAAGTCTCTCCTGAATCACCTTCACCTTGTCCAGAGCATCCTGAACCAAGTCTGTACCCAACAATCGGGCCTCGCCCAGCTCGAACCATCCCACTGGAGACGACCTGCACCGCCTACCATACAAAGCCTCAAACGGCTCCATCTGAATGCTGGACTGGTAGCTATTATTATAAGCAAACTCTACAAGAGGCAAGTACTGATCTCATAACCCTCCAAAATCCATCACACAAGCACAGAGCATATCCTCGAGAATCTGAATCGTGCGCTCGGACTGCCCGTTGTCTGAGGGTGAAATGTTGTACTGAGATCAATCTGGGTACCCAACTCATTATGCAAGGCTCTCCAGAAGTGCGAGGTGAACTGAGGACCTTGATCTGATATAATGGATACCGGCACACCATGCAACCAGACTATCTCCCGAACGTAGATCTGGGCCAACCTCTCAGAAGAGTACATAGTCAATACTGGAATGAAATGGGTGACTTGGTCAGCCGATCCATGATCACCCAAATAGCATCGTACTTCCTCAAAGTCCGAGGAAGTCCAACCACAAAATCTATGGTGATTCTCTCCCACTTCCACTCGGGAAGCCTAATCTGCTGAAGTAATCCTCCCGGTCTCTGATGCTCACATTTAACTTGCTGGAAGTTGAGACACTTGGCTACGAACTCCACGATATCCTTCTTCATCCTTCGCCACCAATAGTTCTGTCTCAAATCCTGGTACATCTTCGCGATACCTGGATGGATGTAATACCGCGAGCTATGGGCCTCTTCAAGAATCAATTCCCGAAGTCCACCCACATTTGGCACACAAATACGGCCCTGAATCCTCATCACACCATCATCATCTATAGTCACATCCTTGGCATCACCCTGCCAAACTCTATCCTGAAGGGCCCGAAGGTCAGGATCATCATACTGGCGCTCCCGAATGCGGTCATAAAGAGAAGATCGAGCAACAACACAAGCAAATACCCGATGAGTCTCGGAGAGATCCAACCTCACGAACTGACTGGATAAGGACTGAACATCCAAGGCTAAGGGCCTCTCAGCTGCACGAAGATATGCCAAACTACCCAAACTCTCCGCCCGGTGACTCAAGGCGTCGGCCACCACATTTGCCTTCCCCGAGCGGTATAATATAGTGATGTCATAATCCTTGAGTAACCCCAACCACCTACGCTGGTGCAAATTGAGATCCTTCTGCCTGAAAATGTGCTGCAAACTCCGGTGGTCCGTATATATCTCACAGGGAACACCATATAAATAACGATGCCATATCTTCAAGGCGTGAACAATTGCTGCCAACTCGAGATCATGCACAGGGTAGTTTTTCTCATGTACCTTCAATTGTCTGGACGCGTAGGCAATCACCCTACTGTCCTGCATTAACACCGCTCCCAACCCAATCCTCGAAGCATCACAGTAGACCGTATAGGACCATGAACCGGTAGGTAATACTAACACTGGGGTTGTAGTCAGGGCTGTCTTGAGCTTCTGAAAGCTCTCCTCACACTCCTCAGTCCAAATCAAAGGTGCACCCTTCTGGGTCAATCTGGTCATAGGCGCTGAAATGGATGAAAATCCCTCCACAAAACAGCGATAATACCCAGCCAAACCGAGGAAACTACGGATCTCAGTAGCAGAAGACGGTCTGGGCCAACTCTGCACCGCCTCCACCTTCTTCGGATCTACCTTGATCCCATCCGAAGACACTACATAGCCTAGGAATGCCACGGAATCAAGCCAAAATTCACACTTAGAGAATTTGGCATACAACTTCTTCTCTCTCAAGGTCTGAAGCACGATCCTCAAGTGTTGCTCATGGTCCTCTTGGGACCGAAAATATACCAGAATGTCGTCAATGAACACGATGACGAAAGTATCAAGATAAGGCCGAAATACGCTGTGCATAAGATGCATGAAGGCTGCTGGGGCATTGGTCAGCCCGAATGACATAACAAGGAACTCATAGTGGCCATATCTGGTCCTGAAGGCAGTCTTCGGGACATCCGACGCCCGGATATTCAACTGATGATAGCCTGAACGAAGATCAATCTTGGAGAACACCCTGGCACCCTGTAACTGGTCAAATAGATCATCAATGCGGAGCAATGGGTACCTATTCTTCACTGTCACCTTCTTCAGCTGCCGGTAATCAATACACATACGCATCAAACCATCCTTTTTCTTCACGAAAAGCACCGGAGCACCCCAAGGCGACACACTAGGCCTGATGAACCCCTTATCAAGCAACTCTTGCAACTGCTCCTTCAACTCAGGAGGAGCCATGCGATAGGGAGGAATGGAAATGGGCTGAGTGTCTGGCAACAAGTCAATGCTGAAGTCAATGTCTCTGTTGGGCGGCATACCCGGAAGATCAGCTGGAAAAACATCAGGATAGTCCCTCACAACTGGGACCGACTCAACTGTAGGGGTCTCAGCAGTAACATCTCTCACATAGGACAAATAGGCATCACACCCCTTTGCAACCATCCGCTGAGCCTTAAGAAAAGAAATGACTCAACGAGGAGTGTATTCTAATGAACCCCTCCACTCTAACCTCGGTAGTTCTGGCATAGCCAACGTCACGGTCTTGGCATGACAATCAAGAATAGCATAGTGGGGAGACAACTAGTCCATGCCCAAGATAATGTCGAAATCTACCATACTGAGTAATAATAAATTAGCCCTGGTCTCAAAACCACTGATAACAAGAAAACACGACCGATATACGTGGTCCACAATAAGAGAATCTCCCACAGGAGTAGAAACATATACGGGGGAACTCAAAGAATCCCCAGATATCCCCAAATGTGAGGCAAAATAAGAAGACACATATGAATATGTCGAGCCTGGGTCAAATAATACTGATGCATCCCTATAGCAAACGGGGACAATACCTGTGATGACTGAATCTGTTTTGTTGAGGTAATTTCCCTCGTCGCTTACCCGCATTTCTCTTGGTATACCCATCTGTGTGCCTCCTAATTCCGTGAAGTCCGCACAATTAGCTCGAGTAAAGGCAAAAGAAAGAAAGCCCGAACGAAAGAAAGCTGACCAGGAGTGCCAAACCACTCTAGTATCTTCACCCTTGCACCCCCTATGCGAAGCAATGGCCTCGGATCTGGATGGAAGGGCATAATACCTGGCATGGCCTGACCTCCCCCTCTAGGACGACCTCGACCTCCCCGACCTCCGCCTCGAGCTACCTGAGATGGTGGAGTAGCAGTTGGGGCTGGAAGTATAGATGGAGGACCTAGTGGAAGGCGTGGAACCTGATAAGTCTCCGGTGGTGCACCCTTCCTAGCTCTGGGGCAATCTCTGATCATATGACGAGGATCACCACACCCAAAAAACCCCCTCTGAGGACGTGGCTGCTGCTGCTGACTCTGAACTGACCTCCTGGGCTGGCCGGTGACAACACCTCGAGCAGGAGGCACCTGAGATACTGGTGGTGCATAATAAGGCTCCCGAGGTCTAGGAGGAGCTAGAATACCACTGGCTGCTGGAAGAGCTGAATGAATGGGGCGACTCACAAAACCTCTACCATGGCGTGCTGCAGGTGGACGAACTCCTGTGAAATGACCCGTCTCTCGAGACCTCTTGGCCTCTCTCTCCTCTCTGTCCCGGGCCAACATACTCTCAATCCTCCGGGAAATGCTCACGGCCTTTTGGTAAGTGATATCTGTCTCTAGATCTCGGGCCATGCTAGTCCAAATACTGGGATGGAGCCCCTCAATAAAGCCTCGAACTCTCTCTCTGATAGTAGAAGCCAAAGCTGGTGCATGACGTGCCAAGTCACTGAAACGGACTGCATACTCCAACACAGTCATAGTACCCTAGCGTAGCTGCTCAAACTTCGCACGCCAAGCATCCCTGAGACTCTGAGGGACAAACTCAAGTAGAAACATCTCTGAAAACTGAGCCCAAGTAAGTGAGGCTGCCTCGTCCGGACTACTAAGCTCAAAGGCACGCCACCACTGATAAGCTGCTCCCCTCAGCTGGAAAGTAGTGAAAGAGACTCTGCTCGTCTCCACAATACCCATGGTGCGAAGGTTCCTCAAGAAAACCCAGAGTGTCATCTGAAGCTAATCCGCTGAAATCAAGTGGGTGGTACTTCTTGTACCTCTCAAGACGGAGCTGCTCAGACTCAAATACAGCTGCTCTGGCCTCCTGCTAAACTGGAGTTGCTGGAGGCATAGGGATATACTCTGGGACCTGCCCCATATGAACCCTCTGCTCAGGAGTACGGGCTGCGGGAGTCTGTGTCCCTCCCCCGGCCTGGGATGTAGCTGGGGCTATCAGAAGTAGTCCCGCCTGAGACAGAGTACTGAAAGCACTCATGAACTAGGCCCCGGCCTCTGCCTCTGGTGGCTCTGGCTGGGGACTCGGGTGCCTGGTCAACGGTACGTCCAGTACGAGTACGAACCATTTGTAAGCAAGAATAGAATAGAGTTTAAGAATTGTGGTAACCGTAACCAGCACGAGAGGAGATTCCAAGAAGTATGATTGTTCTTAACAGTTACATAGCCTCTCGAAGATAGATACAGACGTCTCCGCACCGATCCGCGAGACTCTAATAAACCAGCTTGTGACATTGTGAATCCTATGAACCTAGACGCTCTGATACCAACTTGTCACGACCCAAATTTCCCTCCACAGGGTTTCGTGACGGCACCTAGTCTATACGACTAGGTAAGCCTAAAATTTGCGGAATTTAAATGTAAAGCAAGGCAATAATAGAAAGATGAAGGAGATGCAATACTATTAAACTATGTCGCTCGACATTTACAGTTTTACTCTTCCCAAAACCCGGAATATCAACAATATCACAAGTTGTACACTATAGCTCAATACAACGAACTGGAAAATATTTCTGTCTAAGTACTAAGACTATACTAAGATATGGAAGGGGACTCGGAAGGTTCTGCAGACACGGCAGAAATACCTCACGGTCTCATAAAGGCTGCAGAACTCCTAACTCCAGTATTGGGTGTTGGTACCTGGATCTGCACATGGGGAAAACATGCGCAAAAGGGCGTGAGTACTCCTCATTCGGTACTCAGTAAGTGCCAAGCCTAACCCCAGTCAAATAGTGACGAGGTCAGGTTGAGGCTCTACTGAGTTTGCAAATAAAACAGTTATAATTTAACAATTGAAAATAAATAGCAATAATTAACGGAAATTTAAAGTAAAGCTAGAAAGAATAATGTAAAGTAATTCTCAGCACAGCATGTAACTCAATAGATAATCGTGCTATGCAATACAGGAGGAAAGCTCCCGGGTCTCGGCCCGTAGTTCCAATTTAAATATGCAATGCAGTTGATAACATCACGATAGGGTCCGAGAACTACTAAAGAAAATCAAGAAACATGCGGAAGCTAAAAGAAAAATA
>ML265526.1:826-11270 GCA_005239495.1 Nicotiana undulata
TTGAAGGAACTATGTTTTGAAGATTTCTCCTTCTAAATATGTATATATATATATATATATATATATTTAGAAGGAGAATGCTTTAAAACATAGTTCTTTCAAGATACGTGATTTTCAAATATACTTTCCCAATAAATGACTTTCAAATATCATTTCCTGCAAGACAAATGCTTTTCAAATATACTTTTGAAATATAACTTTTCTATCATAATCTCCTCGAGATAAATCTACCGGAACTTAGTCCGTAACTCAGAATTTGCCATGCAGTACAGGGGGAAAGCTCCCGGAATACATCCGTAGTCCCAATTTAAATATGCAATGCAGTACAAGGGAAAAGCTCCCGGAATATCGTCTGTATTCCCAATTTAAATATGCAATGCAGCGCAGGGGGAAAGCTCCTGGAATCTCGTCCGTAGTCCCAATTTAAATATGCAATGCAGTACAGGGAGAAAGCTCCCGGAATCTCGCCCGTAGTCCCAATTTAAATATGCAATGCAGCCACTGAGGAAAATAACCAGAATGCGACAGAAACATCATACATTGCCACAACAGGCGCAAAAGCAACAAAGACAGAATGCAAGGTGCGATGAGCAAATCAATACAAAGACTTGAATCACAAGAATGGTAAAAACTCACTCATAAGAAGTAGCCACTGAAAGGAATGCCAAGCACAAAGAGAAACAGCATAACGAGGGGAAAACAAGGCAAATATAGCAACGATTCTATATATTAAAGTTCACAACCAAAGAAACCAAATCATCCTGGCAAGAGAAGCAGCTATAACCAATCTCACTTAGACAATTTGCTTCACAAAATAAACTCAGCTTGAACAGTGCTCAATGATAGGCAACACCAAGGAAATACCATCAACATGGACAAGTATCGACTAAACCTAAGTAGCACTTAAGGGAAAATAATAGGAATTACAATGTACGACTCACGGGCATGCTTGACACCAACGTATAGATATTTCAATTACTGCTAAACAATTATAGGGCGAGATTATACTAGTTTTAGTTAAATAGGCAGTGTATGAAGGAAGGTATCGCATAACGGTAGGAAAGGCAAAGTCTTCATTTAAGTCAATTAAGATCAAATAAGAAACAAAGGAACACTAAGCAGGTAATTTCTAATTTGAGCAGGAAGAGATGAAACTAGCAATCAGGAACTCAGATATGACAATTATAATTCATACACGGGGGATATAAGGACAAAAAAAATCCTAAAAGGCCAATCTATTTGCAAATAAGTCCGAGTACGCACTCGTCACCTCGCATATACGGGCTACAATTAACATAGAAGACTCAATCCTAAGAGGTAGTTCCTCCACACAAGGTTAGGCAAGATACTTAGCTCGACGACGACAACCCGGTACTCTAAAATGGACTTCTTATGCCACCGAACGAATTTTAAATTCTCAAAACGACTGGTCGGGTCGTTACATTGGATCAACTGAAACCCCATATATTTTTACTTGTATGAACAATCTAAATGGTAATTTACAATAATTATATAATTATTATGCAAGTATAGTTGATGATGTTGCTCATAATGTAGCCAATGTTAATCCCACTATGCAGTGTACCACTTATTCAGGTTCTACTACTTTGTATGATGATGAAATAGTTGATAGTTTTAATATTTTTTCTACATTTGCTACAACTCAAACCAGTAGCAGGAACATTGATGAACTTCAATTCTACTTGCAGAAGCAAAAGGAGATTCGCATAAAGGAATTTTCAGCATTGGGATGGTGGCGTGAGAATGAAAAGCAATTTTCTGTTCTTTTTGCTATGGCTCGGGACGTACTGAATGTGCCAATTTCAACTGTTCCATCAGAGAGTGCATTTATTCAAGCAAGACAACAACTTGGAGACACCCGTCACTCATTGGGAAGCAATGCTTTGGAAGTTTTAGTATGTTTCAGAGATTAGATTAGATCGGAACGAAGAAATCAAGGACGTGAAGATGTTGATAGCCCAGAAGACGAGGAACTTGGAGACATATTAACACATGGTAACCCATTTGAATTTAACACTCCAGAAGAAGGACAACCAGTTCATATTGATTATGAAGAACTTACAAGGGTAATGCAAAACCTTTGGATTTACTACTTGTCAAATGTAAACCTTTTAATTTGTAACTTGTAAGTTGTAACTTAGAAATGAATTTTGAAATTTGAAATACATGTTGCACTTGCAATTTATAAGTGCAATTTTTTCCATAGTCATTTTTTTCTTTATATATTTACTATATATTAATATAAATTACAATAGTTGTACAAAAATTTAAAAAAAAATACTGTAAACCGGCTCGGCCTGGCCCCTTAAACCCCTAACCCATACGGTTTAGTTTTTACCCGGATTAACCGAACCCGTTAAACCCATTAAGAATAAACCGGAATCGCCTCGGTACCCCTACCCGTCCGGTTAAAAAAAATTCCTACCCAACCCGGCCCACCCGTTAGACACCTTTAACGCAGCCGCCAAAAGCCCTAAAAGGCGCCGAGTAACTGCAGAACCAATCCGGAAGGGACACTTGGTTTGAGTATTAAATGGAAGTGACAAACGACGCCTATGTTCAGAGAAGGATGCAATGTTTCGAGGTAAAGAGACGACAAAATATTCCCGCCATAAATGCGTATCCACTTACCAAATATTAATCGATAAATAAATGGTAAGTGGGGGGACTATCTGTATTGGTAAAAAAGAGCTTCACACGTAAGGTGATTCATGACAACTCAGCCGGCTATGTGGACCAAGGAAAACGCGGCAGCTGGATATAATTCTATAAAGAGGTACAGAACAAAGAGTCGCGGATCAATAAACCTATGAGGTAATCAGCCACGGGAAACTCAACCTGATTGAGAAAGGGAAGAGACACGGTCAGAATAAATCCAGACAGAGCTACGGGCAGATTCAGGGATCCTCAATTAATGACTCATTACGTTATGTAACCTTCATACAACAGTTACAGTTACCCTTCATAACGCCCCATTAATGTAATAATTAGTCATTAATGGACGATCATTGCAAGAAGTAGACGTTATATTAAGAAAACCCCTATATAAAGGAGGGGAATATAACTTGTAAAGATCATCTAAACCACGAATACAACACACTTTACTTTTCTGCGTATCATACTATTTCCTTTTACTTATTCTTCTTTATTTAATAATATTTCCTTGATTATCAGTAACCCGCGTTCATCCTAAAAATAGCTTTGGTCAAAGGATCTAATTCTTTGGTTGAACAATATTTGCCTTGTTTTCCCCTCGATATGCTGCTTCTCTTTATGCTTGGCATTCCTTTCAGTGGCTACTTCTTATGAGTGAGTTTTTACCATTCTTGTGATTCAAGTCTTTGTATTGATTTTCTCATCACACTTTGCATTTTGTCTTTGTTTCTTTTGCGCCTGTTGTGGAAATGTATGTTGTTTCTGTCGCATTCTGGTTATTTTCCTCACTGGTTGCATTGCATATTTAAATTAGGACTACGGACGAGATTCCGGAAGCTTTCCCCCTGTACTGCATTGCATATTTAAATTGGGACTACAGACGAGATTCCGTGAGCTTTCCCCCTGTACTGCATTGCATGTTTAAATTGGGACTATGTCACGACCCAAATTTCCCTACGTTAGGTACTGTAATGGCACCTAGTCTTAGGGACTAGGTAAGCCTAACATTTAACCACAATAACAATAATAAAAGCACTTTAACAATCTTGATAATAGAAATCCTGACTGAGTTTACATTTTTCCCAAAACCCGGTAAATACAAGTCATAAGCTCTACGAAATCTTTCTTTCAAATCTAAATACAACTGTCTAGGAAATAAGTAAGTACAGTTGAAATAAACAGGAAGGTGACTCTAAAGCCTGCGAACGCAGCAGCAGGTTTACCTTGAGTCTCCTCGTCAATGAACCCGCACAGCTACTAACAATAGATACATGGATTTGCACACAAAAATGCGCAGAAGTGTAGTATGAGCACACCACAACGGTGCCCAGTAAGTACCAAGACTAACCTCAGTGGAGTAGTGGCGAGGACTAGTCAACACACCACTGGTCTATCGAGTAAAAAGGCATAAATATAAGAATGACCGAAACATAATATCAATCTAAAGATTTTTTGATATGATTAACGGTACAATAGAATAATACGGAAGAAAATTCAGCAATTACGATCAACGGATAGCATAATAGAAACACGCAAAGAGAATGGAAAGAATGCAAGCCAAATGTTGGGAATCACAACCCAATAAAAACACTAGCAACTCAGCACTGCATCAATTTTATTCACATCAGGCCTTAGCCAATAAACTCAATAAAGTTGGTCAAACCTTCNATCTTTCAAATATCATTTTTTTTTCTGCAAGACAAATACTTTTCAAATATACTTTCGAAATAGAAGTTCTTCAGACATAACTTTTCCTGGAGATAATTATTTTTTAGCTATACATTTCAATATATATATATATATATATATATATATATATATATATATATATATCTTTCAATCCAAATCTCCTCAATGATAAAACCACCGGAACTCAGTCCGTAACTCAGAATTTGTCATGCAATGCAGTACAGTGGGAAAGCTCCCGGAATACGTCTGTAGTCCCAATTTAAATATGCGATGCAGTACAGGGGAAAAGCTCTCGGAATCTCGTCCGTAGTCCCAATTTAAAAATGCAATGCAGTACAGGGGGAAAGCTCCCGAAATCTCGTCCGTAGTCCCAATTTAAATATGCAATGCAGTACATGGGGAAAGCTCCCAAAATCTCGTCTGTAGTTCCAATTTAAATATGCAATGCAGCCGCTGAAGAGAACAACCAGAATGCGACAAAAACAACATACATTGCCACAACAGGCGCAAAAGCAACAAAGATAGAATGCAAGGTGCGATGAGCAAATCAATACAGAGAATTGAATCACAAGAATGACAAAAACTCACTCATAAGATGTAGCCACTAAAAGGAATGCCAAGCACAAAGGGAACAACATAACGAGGGGAAAACAAGGCAAACATAGCAACGATTCTATATATTCAAGTTCAAAACCAAAGAAACCAAATCATCCCGGCAAGGGAATCAGCTATAACCTGTAACGACCCAGCCGGTCGTATTGCGTATTAGGATCCCGTTTCCCTAAATGAAACCTTCCTTAGCGGCTGCTCGTGCTTTATGACTCGCGGGAGCGGGTGGTTCGGGATTTGGGAATGAATTGGATGGTTTAGGAACACTTGGTTCCTTAAGGTTGGCCTATTTGGCCAAGTTTGACTTCGATCAATATTTCGAGAAAACGACCTAGGAATCGAGTTCTGACAGCTCCAGTAGCTCCGTAGAATGATTTCATACTTGGGCGTATGTTCGACTCGGGTTTCTGATGACCCGGAAGCATTTCGGCGCCCGAAATGGAAATCAGGATTTCCTTATCTTTGAAATTTGGGTTGGGACATGAATTTATGCTATCGAGGTCCGAATGAAATTCCGGGACTGGGAATAGTTCCATATTGTCATTTATGACTTGTCTGTTAAATTTGAGGTCATTCCGAGTAGTATAGACCCGTTCGGCGCAATGAAATTAAAAAGTAGAGTTCTTAAAGTCTTAAGTTTGAATTCAAGGGGTTTGGAGGGTGATTTCAAGTTCTAGTGATGGTTTGAGTGTTCCGTGAGCTCGAGCGAGTCCTTCATATGATTTGGGACTTGTTGGTATATTTTGTCGGAGGCTCGGGTGGGCCCAGCGGCTTCCCGGACCCCGGGGCCAAAAACCAGCAAAATCCACCGCTGATGTGGCTGCTTCTGGTGTGACCGCACCTGCAGTCTACCAGTCGCAGGTGCGAGACCGCACCTGCGGTCCCAGCCTCGCAGGTGCGAAAAGCCCATAGACCCCTCTACCTCCGAAGGTGCTGACTTGTGCCCGCTAGTGCGAGTCCGCTAGTGCGGACTTCCCCTCACAGGTGCGACCCCAGCTCCCGGGCCCAGTCTTCGCAGGTGCGGGACCGCACCTGCGGTCCCAAAGTCGCAGGTGCGAGAATCCCTGTGGGCAGCCTATATTTAAGTTCCAAACACATGTCTTCTTCATTTCTCAACCATTTCACCTCCATTATAGAGTTCTAGGAGCTTCAAGAACCTACTCTTGACCCAAATTCAGCAGAGGTAAGTAAATTCTTTTCATTTATCTAGTTTCATATATGAATTAACAAAGAAATCAACTACTAATTCTTGGAAAAATCTAGGTTTTGGGTTGTAAATGGGATTTTTGGAAAATTAGTGAATTACCCCTTTTTAGCCATTGAATTCCTAAATAAATTATGTAATTACGATCCTTACACTACGGGTAATTTAATCCTTCAAGAATTTTCAAAATCCGAAAGTGTGGGCCCGGGGTCAAAATTTCAAAAATCGCCAAGAATGTTAAATTTTAGGAATTCTTGCTAATTCTCCTTCTTGAGCCTTACATTGATTCAATTATGCTATGTTTGGCTAGTTGTGAACCGTCAAGAGTAGTTTTGGAGTTTCGGGCGCATCTTTTGATCTGGTCCTTGGTCCGAGGAGTGCTTTTATCGAGGTGAGTCTCCTTTCTAACCTCGTAAGAGGGAAATTGTCCCTCTAGGTAACCTTGATTGCTATGTGATCTTGTTTGGGGGCTACGTACGCACCAAGTGACGAGAGTGCGTACGTAGTGGCTATTACTGCTCTGTCCGGGTAGTTAGGACACAGCATGTTCATTGTTTTTCCCTGTTATGGCATAAATATGACGTGTATACTTGTGTGATTGGTATTGTTGTCTTGAACGTTGTGATACTTGGTGATTTAAGTGTGATAAGAGAATCACAGGATGGGATCGGGCCGTACAAAATGGCAGAGTGACGAGTTATTATATTATGGGATCGGGTCGTGCGCCACCGCAGAGTGATGATTGATTATATTGTGGGATCGGTCCGTATGCCACGGTAGAGTGATGAGAGAGTATAATATGGGATCGGTCCGTACGCCACGGCGAGATTGAGACTACAGGGTGGGATCGGGTCGTACGCCACGGCGAGATTGAGACTACAGGGTGGGATCGGGCCGTACGCCACAGCGAGATTGAGACTACGGGGGAGGGGGGGATCGGGTCGTACGCCACGGCGGAGCGATGTGAGTGAGTACCATATGGGAGCGGGTCGTACGCGACGGCAGATACCAAACTTGTTTGATTTGAGATTGTTACTTGATGCCGGATATTGATGTACTTGATTATTTGTTTACCCTTCTACAGTTTTCCTTACATCCTGCTTACTTTATTACTGTTGGACCTTAGTGAGTATCGAGTCGACCTCTCGTCACTACTTCTTCTAGATTAGACGGGATACTCACTGGGTTCATACTTATGTATGTACTCATGCTGCACTTTCCTTTCTTTCTGCACTTGATTGTGCAGGTCCGGAGGCTTGTCCGTCTGATTATCAGTCCAGTGTTAGATATTGACCGTGTGGCTATACTTCATGGTGAGTTGTCCTTCTTGGCGACTTCCTGGCAGCACCCTTGAGTTTCTTTGTCATGTTTCTCTGTCTTTTGTTCAGACCGAGGCTCTGTATATATATTTCAGTTATTGCATATTTAGTAGTTGCCCGTGGTACTCGTGACACTAGTTCCTGGCACACACGCGGTTATCATTTTGGGTTTTGGCTGTGCATATGTTATGCGACGTGCCTATCGGTGGATTTCTGCACCTGTGGTTCTATTTCGTATCATTTATCATTATTGTGTTATATCTATTTAAAATTTGTAGTTATTGAATTGTTAACCAAAAGGGGAAGGGTAATACCTAGTGTGTTTCATATCGGCCTGCCTAACCCCGCGGTTGGGCGCCATCGTGACCTGAATTAGAAATCGGGTCGTTCCAACGTGGTATCATAGCTTTAGGTTCATGTAGTCTCACGAGTCACAGGAAAACCCAGTAGAGTCTTGCGGATCGGTACGAAGACGTCTGTACTTATCTTCAGGAGGCTATAGGGTGTTAAGAAACTCCTTTTGTTCATATCCTATCGTGCAACCAATGATGTACTCAAACATGTTCTTCTATTCTCTCACAGATGGTGAGGACGCGTGCTTCACAGGTTCCTGACCCAGGGGAGGCTGCTATCCCCGTCGCTCGAGGTCGTGGTAGGGGCAGGGGTAGGGCTTATGTTCGTAGGAGGAGGCGAGGGCGTCCCAAAGCTGTACCGGTTGCACCAATTGAGGACCCATATGTTGAGGAGCAGGATGAGCTGCCTCCAGTAGCTCCACCACCAGCTGATTTTATGACGGCGCCGGGCTTCCAGGAGGTCATGGGCCGTATGCTGAGGTTCATGGATACTATGTCACAGGCGGGTGTACTTCCATCAGATCCTGCTACTTCTCAGGCAGGAGGGGGAGTTCAGACCCCTACCGCTCAGGCTACAGGACCAGTAGCAATAGTACATTGTACTCCAGATATTCCACCAGAGATCGCGGTTCAGCCTGGAGTGGCAGCACCAGAGCCCAGGCCAGTTGCAGAGGCAGACCAGCAAAAGTTGCTGGGTAGATGGACCCAGCTCCGCCCTCCGACCTTCGGGGGTGAGAGGGGAGAGGATGCACAGTATTTCATCGAGAGGTGCAGGCAAAGACTGCACAACATGAGGATATTAGAGTCACATGGGGTAGATTTCATGACCTTCTAGCTTGAGGGCAAAGCTCGCCGCTGGTGGCAGTCTTATATACTTAGTAGGCCAGCAGGGTCTCCACCGGTTGCTTGGGAGCAATTTACTCGGTTATTCTTGGACCGATACATTCCACCGTTTGAGAGGGAGCAACTGCGGGGTCAGTTTGAGAGGTTAGAGTAGGGGCAGATGTCTGTGTCATATTATGAGGCCAGGTTCTCAGAGTTATCCCGCCATGCTCTCATGATATTGCCCATAGATGCTGAGAGGGTTCGACAGTTTGTGGCGGGCTTACATCCGAGTATCAGGACTTCCATGGCCAGAGAGGTAGAGATGGGTACCCCATATAAGATTGTAGTCGAGATAGCTCGACGTATCGAGGGTTACCGTGTGAGGGGCAGGGATCCGGGTCAGCTAGGTCAGCAGGGTCAGCAGGACAAGAGGGGCAGGTTTGCAGGCGACTTCAGAGGGGCTCCAGCTAGGGCCAGGGGTCAGTACGGAGGTGTCCAGTTCAGCAGGCCTTCCTATTCAGCACCTCCAGTACCTCCTAGGGTTGTTCCAATCAAGCCCCAGTTTAGCGCCATGCCAGAGCGCTCCTATCACCTCCAGCCATCCAGAATGCACCCAGCAGTTGTTCTAGCCATCAGAGATCTTCCAGTTCTTATCTCAGTTATTTACCAGAGGATTCACACCGCTCTTTAGCTATTCAGGGTTCCTCCTCTTCAGGGCAGCGAGCAGTAGTTCTAGGGGGTTGCTTCGAGTGTGGGGATCTGAGCCACACGTGGAGGTTTTGTCCCAGGTATCGGGGCAAGGCCGTGAAGCAGAGCCAGCAGCCTATGATTACAGCACCAGCAGCACGACCACCTAGGGGTGGAGGTCAGGTTGCAGGGGCCGTCCTAGAGGGGGAGACCAGTCAGGAGTGGGTCCTTCAGTTCCAGCTCATCCTGGGGGAGCTCAGACATCGGGTGCTCCAGCCAGATTTTATGCTATTCCAGCCAGGGCAGACGCAGTGGCATCAGACGCTGTGATTACAGGTATTATTTCGGTCTGTGGTAGAGAGGCTTCAGTACTATTTGATCCAGGGTCTACTTATTCATATGTTTCAGCCTTATTTGCCCATTCTATGGATGTTATTTGTGAGTCTTTGGGTTCTCCCTTGTATGTATCCACTCTTGTGGGCGACTCTGTAGTGGTAGACCGGATCTACCGGGCATGCGTGATTACTTTCTGTGGGTTTGAGACCAGAGCCGACCTGTTGTTGCTTGATATGGTTGATTTCGAGGTTATTTTGGGCATGGATTGGTTATCTCCTCATCATGTTGTCTTGGATTGCCATGCCAAGACAGTTACATTATCCATGCCTGAGTCGCCGAGGTTAGAGTGGAGGGGTTCTTCACTCAGTGCCTTCAGCCGGGTCATTTACTTCATGAAAGCTCGGCATATGGTCGAGAAAGGGTGTCTGTCTTATCTTGCTTATGTGCGGGACACCACCGCCGAGTCTCCTACCATTGATTCAGTGTTTGTCGTTCGGGAGTTTCCGGATGTGTTTTCTTCAGATCTTCCAGGCATGCCTCCAGATCGAGATATAGATTTCTACATTGATTTGGCTCCGGATACTCAGCCTATTTCTATTCCTCCTTATCGTATGGCTCCTAAGGAGCTAAAAGAGTTTAAGGAGAAGCTTAAGGAGTTATTGGCGAAGGGATTTATCAGGCCAAGTGTGTCTCCGTGGGGTGCTCCAGTCTTATTTGTGAAGAAGAAGGATGGGTCTATGCGGATG
>ML265528.1:8771-29769 GCA_005239495.1 Nicotiana undulata
TGATCCGAAATAACTCAATTCACGCCTGTTTTACACCAAATTTTACAAATAAGACAATTAATATATAATAAACTTGCTCCGGGCTCCGGAACCATAATACGGGCCCGGTAACACTGTTTTCACATAATTATTCACTTTCTTATTCCTTTATTATTTTCAGAAAACAATTTCCTTTAAAAATTCATTTCTCGGGCTTGGGACCTCGAAATTCGATTCCGAGCATATGCCCAAGTCCCATATTTTCCTACGGACCCTCCGGGACCGTCGAATCACGGGTCCGGGTCCGTTTACCAGAAATGTTGACCAAAGTCAACTATATTCATTCATTAATTATCAAAAACTCATTTTCATCAACTTTTCACATAATAGCTTCTCGGCTACATGCCTGGGCTGCGCACGCATAACGAGGTGAGACTAACGGAGGCTCTCGGAGCCTCGGAACACAGATAAGGCTTAAATTACATAAGATGACCTTTTGGGTCATCACATTGACTTGGTCTCTTCTTGAAATAGAGAGGCTTAGTCTAGGAAAACTTGGGTAACAAGAATTTGGGATGAAATCAAGAGATCGATAGTCCCAATTAAATGGTTGAACCTAGAGATAGTAAAACCCGACTTGAGCATTTTATCAGCTGTTTTGTTCAATACCCATCTGGACTTGAGAAAGCCAAATTGGACAAAACCACTCTCTTACTGAGAGGTATTGAGTGGGTAACTATGTGTTAATAACTATAATACACCCCGGCCAATAAAACACTCTTTAAAGTTTACAACCCGTTCGGCAAACACCTAGGTGAAGGTCATAGCCCAAGGCTTTTTACATTAATTGAAAACAACAACAAAAACAACATTCTCTATTTTATATCTTCGACTTGTAATCCTTAGCGTTGTTTTAGAAGTAAAAACAAAACCACATCTACGAAAATGTAATTAAGACACTTCACGTGCTTTATCCAAATATATACCACTAATCCCATCTCAACTCCCTTTTGATTCGATCCCGACTCCTTGTTTGGTATTATTGTTGCAATCGACCGTTTCACAACCACGAATAGAGGTGTGACTTGGACGAGATCAGTACCGCCTCATAGTCCAAAAAGTAAACATGCAGGGGGATCTCTCGAGGTACCGCCTCATAGTCCCAAAAGTAAACATATAGCTCGAATCAATGGAAAACAACAATTAATAGCAAGAATTCTACAGTTAAGGCTGATACAGATCAAGGAAAAATAGAAATTTAACTAAACATGCTGCACATATTACAAATAAGAAATTAAGACACGTAGACATGTGATATTAGACTAAACAGGATAACAACACATTCTGGTATAACTCAATTAAGATGTAACATGCTACTACTAAGTGAAAAATCAGATTTTACAACAATTATCTCGTCTACGCACTCGTCACCTCGCGTACACAGCGTTCACATATCATAGAAGTATCACAACAGTACCAAATCCTAAGGAAATTTCCTCCACTCAAGGTTAGACAAGCCACTTACCTCGAGCCAAGCTCAATCAATCAATAAGAATGCCTTTTCCTCGACTATCCAACTCCGAATACCAAATGACCCAAATCTAGCCAAACACAGTTACATACTATAAATAAAACTATAATAAACTATTCTAATTAATGAAATCAATACTTTAACAAGAATTTTGTAAATTGCCCCAAAATGTCAACCCAAACCCACGTCTAAGAATCGGGTAAAAGTCACAAAATAAGAAAACCCATTCATCCACGAGTTCACCCGTACCAAAATTACACAAATCCGATGTCAAAATCTCAATCAAAAGCCAAAGGATTGGTTGAAGAACTTTTCCTAAATTTTTCCAACTTCTCAGCTCAAATCCGAAATGAAAGGATTGAATTAACGATAGATGAGTAGAATATAACCAAAAACAAGTGAAGAATCATTACCCAATCGATGCCTTTGAAAATCCCTCAAAATGCCGTCCAAATCTGAGCTCTGTATCTCAAGTTTTGATAAAATTGGCTAAAACCTCAATTTTGAAATGATATAGTCTACCCAGGTTCTCACACTACGCGATCACGACAATACTCACGCGATCGCGTAGAACAAAATTCCAACAACTTAAAAACATACTACGCGAATGCATCCCCACATTCACGATTGCGTACCAGTGACTATTTAAACTTACGCGATCACGTCCATCCTCACGCCACTGCAAAGAACAACAACATGAAATCCACTGTCGCCTTACCTCCTCTTCGTGAACGTGGCCTCACCCATGCATTCACGACGCACATCCTGACCAACTTACACGATCGTGTACCCTTACTCGCGAACACATAGGGTAAAATTCCACTTCCCCCAAACAAGCTTACGCGATTGCGCCCCCTCTTGCGCAATCACATAAGAGGAAACCAGTAACTGAAAGCACCGGAATTTCTGCTACTTAATGAACTTTGAAACTTCAAACTTCTACAACCGATGCCGAAACCTATCAAAACACGTCCGATTGACCTCAAATTTTGCACATAATTC
Source organism: Nicotiana undulata (assembly GCA_005239495.1). Taxonomy (NCBI): domain Eukaryota; kingdom Viridiplantae; phylum Streptophyta; class Magnoliopsida; order Solanales; family Solanaceae; genus Nicotiana; species Nicotiana undulata. Next base: position 11,284 of record ML265528.1, read on the forward strand.
ACAATTGACATTACAGACCTACTCCAACTTACGGAATCAGAATCCAACCCTGATATCAAAAAGTCAACTTCTGGTCAAACTTCCCAAAAATTCAACTTTCGCCATTCAAGCCTAATTAAGCTACAAACCTCCAATTCACAATCCGGACACGCTTCTATGTCCACAATCATCCAATGGAGCATGTTCCAACTGACGAAACTCCATTTCGGAGTCCTCTTCACACATCTCCAAGTACGGTTAAAATCCTAGAACTTAAGCTTCTGGTTTAGGGACTAAGTTTCCCAAATCACTCCGAAACCAAAAACAAAACCTCCCTGCAAGTCTAAGCAGAAAGAGATACGGGGAAAGCAGTAAATAGGGGATCAAGTCTACTACTCTCAAAATGACCGACCGGATCGTTACTTCCTTCCCCTTTTAAAACAATAGTTCGTCCTCGAACGAGCATAGAGAAATACCTCAAGTGGTGAAAAGATGAGGATAACAGTTGCGCATATCATGCTCGGTCTCCCAAGTAGCCTCCTCAACCGGCTAACCCCTTCATTGAAACGATGTTCTTTGACCTCAGCTTTCGAACGTGCCTGCCCAAAATAGCCATCTGCTCCTCAACATAAGATAAATCCTTGTCCAACTGGACTGAGAAGAAATCCAATACATGAGACGGATTGCCGTGATACTTCTGGAGAATAGAAACATGAAATAGCGGATGGACTCTTACTTGGATGGGAGGCAAATCAAGCGCATTAGAAACCTTCCCAACACATCGCAACACCTCGAATGGGCTAATAAACCTTGGGCTCAACTTGTCTTTCTTTTTCAACCTCATAACACCCTTCACGGGTTACACTCCGAGAAGGACCTGCTCTCCAACCATGAATGCAACATCGCGAACCTTATGATCTACATAAGTCTCCTGTCTGGACTAGGTCGTGCGAAGTCGATCCTGAATCACCTTAACATTCTCCAAAGCATCCTGAACCAAGTCTGTACCCAATAACCTAGCCTTGCCCGACTCTAGTTAATCCACTTGAGATCGACACCCTACCATAGAGAGACTCATACGTTGCCATCTGAATGCTCGTCTGATAACTGTTGTTGTAGGTAAACTCCGCAAGTGGAAAGAACTGATCCCAAAAACCTCCACACTCCATCACCACATGCATGGAGGATATCTCTAGTATCTGAATAGTGTGCTCATATTGTCCGTCCGTAGGAGGGTGAAATGATATGCTCAACTCAACCCAAGTACCTAACTCATGTTGTACGACCCTCCAGAACCGTGATGTAAACTACATACCCCGGTCAGAGATGTCAGATACTGGCACGCCATGAAGCCTGACAATATTGCGGATATAAACTCGAGCAATCTACTCGGAAGAATGGGTAGTAATCACAAAAATGAAAGGAGCTGACTTGGTCAGCCTATCCACAATCACCCAAACGACATCAAACTTCTGTTGAGTTCGTGGAAGCTATACAACAAAATCCATAGTGATCCGCTCCCATTTTGCACTTCGGGATCTCTAACTTCTGAAGCAATCCACTTGGACATTGATGCTCATATTTCACCTACTGGAAATTTAGACACAAAGCTACATATTCCACTATGTCCTTTTTCATTCTCCTCTACCAGTAATACTACCTCAAGTCTTGATACATCTTCTCGACCCGGATGAATGGAGTACCGCGAACTATGAGCCTCCTGGAGAATCAACTCACGCAAACCATCTACATTGGGCACACATAGCCTGCCATGCATCCGTAATGCACCATCATCTCCAATAGTTACCTCTTTAGCATCATCATGCTGAACCGTGTCCCTAAGGAAAAGCAGATAGGGGTCATCATACTTACGCTCCCTGATAAAATCATACAGAGAAGACCGAGAGACCACACAAGACAACACTCGACTCGACTCAGAAATATCCAATATAACAAACTGGTTGGCCAAGGCCTAAACATCCAATGCAAATAGCCTCTCTGCTGCTGGTTGATATGCTAAGCTCCCCAAACTCTCTGTCGTGCGACTAAAGGCATCGGCCACCAGATTAGCCTTCCCGAGATGGTATAGAATAGTGATATCATAATCCTTAAGTAGCTCCAACCACCTCCGTTGACGCAAGTTAAGATCCTTCTATTTGAACAGATGCTGCAAACTTGGGTGTTCTGTGTAGATCTCACAAGGGACACTATACAAATAGCGCCGCCAAATCTTCAACGCATGAACAATATCTGCTAACTCAAGGTAGTGGATAAGATAGTTCTTTTCATGCACATTCAGTTGTCTGGACGCGTAGGAAAGCATCCTGCCGTCCTGCATCAACACCGCACTGAGACCAATCCACAACGCATAACAATATACAGTATAAGACCCCGAACTTGTAGGCAATACCAATATTGGGGTTATAGTAAAAGCTATCTTGAGCTTTTGAAAGCTTTCCTCACACTCCTCTGTCCACCAGAATGGAGCACCCTTCTGGGTCAGCCTAGTCATAGGTGCTACAATAGATGAGAAACCCTCTACAAATTAATGGTAATACCCTGCCAAACCAAGAAAACTCCAGATCTCCGTAGGTGATGACGGTCTGGGCCAACTCTGCAGTACCTCAACCTTCTTCGAATCCACCTTGATCCCATCGCTCGACACCACATGGCCCAAGAATGCCATTGAGTCTAGCTAAAACTCACACTTTGAAAATTTTGCATATAACTTCTTTTCTCTCAAGGTCTGAAGCATAGTCCTTAGGTGCTGCTCATGATCCTCCCGAGTCCGGGAGTAGAGCTCGATGTTGTCAATAAACACAATGATGAAAGAGTCAAGATATGGACGAAACACATTATGCATCAAGTGCATGAATGCAACTAGGGCATTGGTCAGCCCAAATGACATCACAAGGAACTCGTAGTGACCATACCGAGTCCTAAAAGCAGTCTTCGCGATATTTGGCTCCCAAATCTTTAACTGATGATAGCGTGAACGCAACTCAATCTTGGAAAATACTTTGACACCCTGTAACTGATCAAAATAGTCATAAATACGAGGCAATGAATACCTGTTCTTCACTGTAACTTTGTTCATCTGTCGATAATCAATGCACATAGGCATAAAACCATCCTCTTCTTCACAAACAAGACCGAAGCATCCCAAGGTGACATATTGGGCCGAATGAATCCCTTAACAAGCAACTCCTATAACTTCTCTTTCAACCCCTTCCATTCAAGAAGAGCCATACGATATGGAGGAATAGAGATAGGCTGAGTTCCCAACAATAAATCAATACCGAAATCAATATCTCTATCAAGTGGCATGTCCGGAAGATTAACTGCAAACACAACTGGATATTCCCCCACTATTGGAACTGACTCAACTATAGGGCTATCAGTACTGAAATCTCTCACATAAGCTAGATAAGCGTCACACCCCTTCTTAAGCATTCGTTGAGATTTAAGAAATAAAATAACTCTGTTGGGAGTATACTCTAAGGTACCTCTCCACTCTAATCACAGTAATCCTGGCATAGCCAACATCACGGTCTTGGTGTGATAATCAAAAATAGCAGAATGGGGCGACAACCAGTTCATGCCCAAAATAATATCAAAATCTACCATATTGAGCAATAATAAATCGACTCTGGTCTCAAAACCCCTAAGAACCACCAAACACGATCGATACACACGGTCAACAATAATAGAATCTCCCACAAGTGTAGACACATAAGCAGAAGAACTCAAAGAATCACAAGATACGCCCAAATACGGGGAAAAATAAGAGGACGCATAGGAATATATGGAGCCTGGATCAAATAAAACTGACGCATCTCTATGACAGATCAGAACAATACCTGTAATGACAGAGTTAGAAGCAATTTCCTCGTTACGAGCAGGAAAAGCATAATATTTGGCCTGGCCTCCCCCGCACCATTCTACCTCCCCCTCGATCTGGCTAAGTAGGTAGAGTGGTAGCCGCTACTGTAATCATAGCCTGAGGACCCGATGGAGCACGTGGTTCCTGGGAAGTCCGTGGAGGTGCGCCCCTCCTAAGTCTGGGGAAATCCCTTACCATATGGCGAGTGTCGCCACATTCAAAACAAGCTCTCGGAGGGCGTGGCTGGCTCGGGACAGGCATGCTGGACTGACCTCTGAAAGCACCCCGTGCAGGAGGTGCACTAGATATTGGAGGTTCATAATAAAGCTCTTGGGGCCTACAAGGGTCAGAAATACCACTTGCGGCTGGAAGTGTTGAATGAACGTCGTGACTCACATAACCCCTACCATGACGAACTGCAACTAGGGCACGAGTACCATTATAAGTGCCAGACTCTTGAGACCTCTTGGCCTCCCTCTCCTCTCTCTCTAGAACAAACATATCCTCCAATCCCCTAGCAATACCCACAACATACTGGTATACAATATCCATCTCCAACTCCCGGTCCATGCTATGCTATATACTCGGGTTGAGCCCTTCGATAAACTGACACACCTTCTCTCGAACTGCAGCAACCAAGGTTGGTGCATGTCTAGCAAAATCACTGAAGAGAATTGCATACCCTGACACTGCCATAGAACCCTGGGGAAACTTCTCAACTCCGTGCGCCATGCGTCTTTGAGACTCTTGGGAACATACTCCCTCAAGAACATATTCGAGAACTGAGTCCATATAAGTGAAGCCGCCTTAACCGGACTACCCAACTCATATGCACGACACCACTGGTAGGCTGCTCCTCCAAGGTAGAATGTAGTAAAAGAAACCCCAGTCGATTCCGCTACACCCATAGTACAAAGGATATAGTGACACTCCTCAAGCAAACCCTGGGAATCCTTTGACGCCAATCCACTGAAGGTAGGAGGGTGGTACTTCTTGTACCTCTCAAGCCTGAGCTGCTCTGCCTCAGAAACTACTGCCTTAATCTCGGGTTGAATTGGAGCTACCGGTTGCATCAGTATAATCTCTAGAACATGGTCGACCAGAACCATCTACTCTAGGGTACGGGCGGCGGGAGACTATGCTCCCCCTCCCCTGAGATGTGGGAGGAGAAAGTAGAATCAACCCAGCCTAAGCCAAGATTCTAAACATGCTTAGAAACTGGGCTAGAGTCTCCTGTAGGGCTGATGCAGCAACCTGTGCCTCAAGTACCAGCCCTTCAGCTGGAGTTACTGGGCTCCTCTGTAGCAGCTCGTGTGGATGCACCGCCTGTACCACGTGGACGTCCTTGGCCTCTACCTCAGACCAGGACCCGGCCTCTCGCGACTCTAGAAGGGGGCGCAGGTGCCTTGTCATGAGATCCTCCCGTATGTGTCCTCATAATCTGTGAGTGAATAGAAGACAAAAGTTTAGAATTTTGAAGTCAACAATTTTGCACGACAAAGGATCAAAGAAGTTTAATTTTCCAAACTGTTCCATAGCCTCCTGAAGATAAGTACAGACGTATCCGTACCGATCCATGAGACTCTAATAAACCTTCTTGTGACTCACGACACCTATGAACCTAGAGATCTGATACCAACTTATTCTCACGACCCAAATTACCAACCTTAGGGATCGTGATGGCACTTAACACCACACTTGCTAGGCAAGCCAATGTTAGAGATCGATTAGTTATTTACCTTTGATTATCCATTGATACATAATAAACAATTATAAAATAAACTTAAGCTACTGACTTTCAATGAATAATTCCAAACATAAAATAATAAACACTTAAATAAATCGAGCCACGTACTAATTATATAAGTAACACTAGAACTACCCCAGGGTCTGGTGTCACAATTCACGAACTACTAAAAAATACTACAAATAATGGGTTGAAATAAATAGTGTAACTATTCTGAATATAATAAAACAATTTTATAAAAATAGGAGAAGACTCTCGTGATCTGCGAACGCCGGCTGATATACCTCGTGTCTCAGAATAAATGAATAGCCGCTCTAAATATATCTATTGCTGGTCGATACCCGGATCTGCACAAAAGAGTGGAGAGTGTAGTATCAGTACAACCGAGCCCATGTACGGAGTAAGTGCCGAGCCTAACCTCGACGAAGTAGTGACGAGGCTACGGCGGGGCATTAACAACATATAACCTGTGACAATAATATATACAATAACGCAATAAAACAATCCTACATGAACAAGAAAATATAACAGAGACAATAAATATAAAGCAAGAAGGAAATCTAAACAAATAATATAAGTACTGCAACAACAATGAAATAACTCAACCGCCTTTTCCACGCCTCAGCCATAACCAATTCTCAAATAAGTTTCCAAATTTCCAAACTTTAACTTTAAATAAACGTAGTGCCAAAATATGAAAAATAGTAATTTAAAATAGTAAGTTTTTAAATCTTTATTTTTCTTTGAAAATCAGTAACATAATATAAATGTCCTCCCTTATCGCTCCTTGTTGCGGCATGCAACCCGCTCCCACCTGTCCACCTGTCACGACCCAAATCTCGATTAAGGTCGCGATGGCGCCCAACGGCGAGGTTAGGCCAGCCAATATAGAAACACTAAGTGTTACCATTCCCAGTTACGCAAATTTCCTCTTTTAACCAATTTTAAACAGATATAAACATAATAATGGCGGTGATGTGAAATAAAACTACAAGTGCGGAAAATCAACCAATAGGCATGTCTCATAACATATGTACAGCCAACAACCCAAAATATACACCACGTGTGTGCCAGGAACTAGTATCACGAGTGCCACGGGCAACTACTGAATATACAATGACTACAATATATACAGAGTCTCAGTCTGAATGAAATGGACAGAGAATATAACAAAAGAACTCCAGGGTGCTGCTAGGAAGTCGCCGGGAAAGCAGCTCACCGTGAAGTATGACCACGCTATCAATATCTAGCACCGGCCTGATAATCAGATGTACCAGCCTCCAGACCTGTACAGTCAAGTACAGAAAGAAAAGAAAGTGCAGCATGAGTACATATTAAATAAATTTGTACCCAGTGAGTATCCCGCCTAAACTCGAAGAAGTAGTGACGAGAGGTCGACTCGATACTCACTAAGGTCCAACAGTGCTAACATATGATAGAATATAATGAAATACAGTAAGCATGTCAGGGAAAATAAGCAACAACTATATATATCAAAAGCAGAAATCCAAACAATTGTTGAACTAAACAATAAAGCACTTTCAAGGGTAAGACCACCGAACGATACAATAATCATAAATTCATAGATCCGCCGTGGCGTACAACTCGCTCTCATAAGGTACCTTCTACACTCGCCGTGGCATACGACCCGATCCCATATTCATTTCAATTTCCTTCCAACACTGCCGTGGCGTACGGCCCGCTCCCATATATTTTCACAATTTCTACTTACCATAAGGCCTCAGAAGAATAACACGATGCTAAAACATAGTTTCATGGTACATATGGCATAACAAATAATCATATGAAGAATTTCAAAGAAAACATATAAGGCATTACGAGAAAAACATATTTAAGGCATTACAAGAAAAGCGTACAAGGCATTACGAGAAAGCATGTAAGGCATTACGAGAAACATACAAGGCATGGTGTGGGCCTAACCACCCGGACATAACAATAATAGCCGCTATGTACGGACTCTCGTCACTTGGCGCGTACATTGCCCCCAAACAATTTACACTTAGCATATACATCCTCCACGTATGACCCGTCTCCCCACACTCGAAACAACCTGCTGGTTCTACAACCCGCTGCCCGAAAGAGGAAGAACCCTGAATAGCTGGAGGGCAGTGTGAACCCTCTGGTAAGGAAGTGAAATAGGAACTAGAGGATCTCTGATGCCTGGAATAACTGCTGGGTTCACCCTGGGTGGCTGGGAGACGATAGGAATGCTGTGGCATAGCGCCGAACTGAGGCCTCGCTGAAATACCCCTGGGAGGTAGTGGAGGTGCTGAATATGAGAGCCTACTGAACTGGCCGCCTCCGAACTGACCTCTACCCCTAGCTGGAGCACCCCTGAAGTCACCTGTGAACCTTGCCCTCTTCTCCTGCTGACCTGGCTGACCCTACTCCCTGCTCCTCATACGGTAGCCCTCAATCCGTCAGGCTATCTCGACTACAAGCTGGTATGGGGTACCCATCTCTACCTCTCTGGCCATAGAGGCCCTAATACCTGGATGCAAGCCTGCCACAAACTGTCGCACCCTCTCCGAATCAGTAGGCAATATCATAACGGCATGGCAAGACAACTCGTAGAATCTAGCCTCTTAATCAGTCACTGATATCTGCCCCTGCTCTAGTCACTCAAACTGACCCCGTAGCTCCTCCCTCTCAGAAGGTGGAATGTATCTGTCTAGAAATAACTAAGCAAACTGATCCCAGGTGACAGGAGGAGTATCTGCTGGCCTGCTAAGAACATATGACTGCCACCACCTGCGAGCTCTGCCCTCTAACTGAAATGTGGTGAAATCCACTCCATGGGACTCCAAAATCCTCATGTTAAGCAGTTTGTCCCTGAACCTATCAATAAAATCCTGGGAATCCTCTCCCTGCTCACCCCCGAAGACTGGAGGGCGGAGTCGGGTCCACCTATCCAACATCTTCTGCTAGTCACCCTCTACAACTGGCGTAGGCTCAGGGGATGCTACTACGGGCTGAACCCCTCCCACGGGCGGTGTGCCCGGGGTATGACGTGCTGCTGCTGCCTGACCTATGGCCTGAGTGGTAGGAGTCTGGACTCCCCCTCCCGCCTGAGAAGTATCAGGGTTAGCTGGAAATAAACCAGCCTGAGACATAGTGTCCATAAATCTCAGCATACGGCCCATGACCTCTTGGAAGCCTGGTCCCGTCATGAAATCCACTGGAGCAGGTGCTACTGGAGGCACCTCATCCTGTCCCTCCATAATAGGGTCCTCTGGTGGTGCCACTGGCAAAGATCTGGGACGCCCTCGTCCCCCGCCTCGAGCAGGTGCTCTGCCCCTGCCTCTACCCTGACCTTGGGCAGCCGGAGCACCGGCCTGTCCCCGACTAAGAACATTGGATGCACGCGTCCTCACCATATGTGAGAGAAATAAAAGAATAAGTTTGAGTACATCATAAATTGCATGACAGGATATGAATATAGGGAAGTTTTTTAACACCCCATAGCTTCCCAAAGATAAGTACAGACGTATCTGTACCGATCCGCAAGACTCTACTGGGCCTGCCCATGACTCGTGAGACTTTCATGAACCTAGGGCTCTGATACCACGTTGTCACGACCAAAATCTCGATTCAGGTCGCGATGGCGCCCAACGGCGAGGTTAGGCCAGCCAATATAGAAACACTAAGTGTTACCATTCCCCGTTACGCAAATTTTCTCTTTTAACCTATTTTAAACAGACATAAACATGATAATGGCAGTGATGTGAAATAAAACTACAAGTGCGGAAAATCAACCAATAGGCATGTCGCATAACATATGTACAGCCAACAACCCAAAATATACACCACGTGTGTGCCAGGAACTAGTGTCACGAGTACCACGGGAAACTACTGAATATACAATGACTACAATATATACAGGGTCTCAGTCTGAATGAAATGGACAGAGAATATAACAAAAGAACTCTAGGGTGCTTCTAGGAAGTCGCCGGGAAAGCAGCTCACCGTGAAGTATGACCACGCTATCAATATCTAGCACCGGCCTGATAATCAGACGTACCAGCCTCCGGACCTGTACAGTCAAGTACAGAAAAGAAAAGAAAGTGCAGCATGAGTACATATTAAATAAATATGTACCCAGTGAGTATCCCGCCTAAACTCGAAGAAGTAGTGACGAGAGGTCGACTCGATACTCACTAAGGTCCAACAGTAATAACATATGATAGAATATAATGAAATACAGTAGGCATGTCAGGGAAATAAGCAACAAGTATATATATCAAAAGCAGAAATCCAAACAATTGTTGAACTAAACAATAAAGCACTTTCAAGGGTAAGACCACCGAACGATACAATAATCACAAATTCTTAGATCCGCCGTGGCGTACGGCCCGCTCCCATAAGGTACCTTCTACACTCGCCGTGGCGTTCTACTCGATCCCATATTCATTTCAATTTCCTTCCAACACTGTCGTGGCGTACGGCCCGATCCCATATATATTCAGTTACTTTCAACACTGCCGTGGCGTACGACCCGCTCCCATGTATTTCACAATTTCTTTTCAACTCTGCCGTGGCGTACGACCCGCTCCCATATATTTTCACAATTTCTACTTACCATAAGGCCTCAGAAGAATAACAGGATGCTAAAATATAGTTTCATGGTTCATATGGCATCACAAATAATCATATGAAGCATGTCAAGGAGAACATATGAGGCATTACGAGAAAAACATATTTAAGGCATTACAAGAAAAGTGTACAAGGCATTACGAGAAAGTATGTAAGGCATTACGAGAAACATACAAGGCATGGTGTGGGCCTAACTACTCGGACATAAGAATAATAGCCGCTACGTATGGACTCTCGTCACTTGGCGCGTACGTAGCCCCCAAATGATTTACACATATCATATACATCACCTATGAGGACAATTCCCTCTTACAAGGTTAGAAAGGAGACTCACCTCGTGTCGAATCTACCCCTCGGACCACAATTGCGCCCGAAACTCCGAACTCTATACCCAGGGACTCGCAACTAGTCAAAAGGTGTGAAATTAGTTTAATGCATGCACAATGTGAGAAATTATCCTAGTTATTCAATAAAATCGCCATTCTTGACGAATTCCCAATTTCCAACCCCGATCTATCATGATCGAATTTCGAAAATTCTCGAAGGGATCACTCACCCATAGCCTAAGGATCACTAAGGTGTGATTTCTACTTGAATTCATGGCAAAATGGAAAGTTACAAAATCCTCAAGAACCCTAAAATTTCTACCTAATTCTATGGTTTTTAGATGATTTAGTAGTGAATTTAACTAAGAATTAATGTTAAAGCTAGAAGATTATGGGGTTTAACTTACCTCTTATAGTTGGTGGTCGTGGGAGGTGCTGCCCAAACTGGGATGCTCTCTAATGGAAGTTGATGGTGGGTAAAAATGAAGGAAACCCCTAATTTGGACATTTAAAAGGGGCTGGCAACAATGATTTCAGCACCTGCGACCTTGGGACCGCAGGTGCGGTCCCGCACCTGCGAGAAAATCACAGCCCCTGCAGAAAAGGGCCTGGGACCCTGGCATCGCGCCTGCGGAGAAGGAGTCCGCGCCAGCGGTCCCGCTCCTGGCGAAGAAGGGCCGCGCCTGCGATGGGGTTCGCACCTGCGACTGGGAGACCGCAGGTGCGGTCACACCACTAGTGGATTTATGCTGGTTTTTGGCACCGTGCAGGATCTGGGAAGCACCTAGGCCCACCCGAGCCCCCGTCCAATTATACCAACCAGTCTGTATTCATGATACGGGCTCGCTCGAACTCCCGGAACATGGAAACCAACAACGAAACTAAAAATTCCACCCCAAAACCAAATTGAATCAAAACTTAAGAACTTGAAATTCTAGAATTCACTTCAATGCGCCGAACTGGCCTAAACTACTCGCAATGACTTCAAATTTTGTAGACAAGTTATAAATGACATGACGAAACTATTCCTGGTCTCGGAATTTCATTCGACCTCGGGAACATAAAATCACCTTTCAAGCCAAATTTCAAATTCTTTAAAAACCTCAAAACTTCATTAACTCAAATTTTCCTCGTTTTGATCCGAAACTAATCAAATCAAGTCCGTTTCTTACCAAATTTCGCAGATAACTTATATAACACATATTGAACCTGTTTCGAGCGCTGAAATCATAATACCGGCCCGACAGCACAGGTTTCACATCAAGGTTCATTTTCATAAGCCTTTAATATTTTTATAAAAAAAATTTCTTTGAAAATTCATTTCTCGGACTTGGTTCCTCGGAATTCGATTTCAGGCATACGCCCAAGTCCCATATTTTCTTAAAGGCCTTCCAGGACAGTCGAATAATGGATGCGGGTCCGTTTACCTAAAATGTTGACCAAAGTCAACTTTATTCAATTAATTTATCAAAAATTTAACTCTCAATCAAGTTTTCACACAAAGGCTTTCCGGCTACGCGCCCGGGCTGCGCACGCACATCGAGGTGAGATTTATGGAGGCTTTCGGGGCCTCGGAACACAGTCAAAATTAGATGCACATAAGATGGCCCCTTTTTGGGTCATCACACCACCCTTATTGCTCCTCCCTAAATATATCACCCTTATTACTCCTGTTGCGGCGTGTAACCCGATCCCACCTGTCCACCCTTATTACTCCTTGTTGCGCCGTGCAACACGCTCCCACCAGACATATCATATCACTTTATTCATAAATTTCATAACTCAAGCCAAGCCTTTCACAATACTTTTATTTTCACAATTTCAAACAGAAAGCAGTATAGCTCATAAGCTTCAACAAATATCATTTCACAATAAAATCAACCAGAATATATGTAAACACCGTAACGCTTTCAACCCAACTCAGTTTTTATGTACCATGATAAAATCAAGAGAATAGGCAACACTTTTAATACACTTTCCACAACAATTGGAAATAATCAATTGAAACCAAACAACCACGTAAACCTCAACAATCATAAAACAGTTAAACTGCAATTCTCATCACTTCCTCAACTTTATCAAAAATGAAACCAGCAGGAACATATATATATATATATATATATATATATATATATATATATATCGTAAAAATAATGCCAAACAACTCAACCGTTTTGTATCACAAGGGAACCAAATAAACAACTAATACTCTTTCCAAAATAACCACAGTAACATTTAAAAACAAAATAACAAAGCCAACTAGTCATAGAAGCAATAATGAAGAAAGAACAATTAAGGCAAGCATCAATTAAGTTGGGAACGCGAAAGGGATCATGTTTATCAGACAAATTGGGTTGTGCATAGATACTCGTCACCTCACCTATACACCACGACCATGCATTTCACATAGCAAACAAGTGGGGATTCGTATTCCCTCAAGTCAAAGTTAGACCAAACACTTACCTCAATTTCGCAGGCCACTCACTGCTCAATTACAACTTTTCCTTTAGAATCTTGCTCTAACTTGCTCGAATCTAATCATAATTAACTCAATATCATTAATTAAGGCTAAAGGAACTAACTTTATTGAAAATTACAATTTTTCCTAAGTTTTCTCTACAAAAGTGAAAACCCGACCCCGGGCTCGCTTGGTGTAAACTCGGGGTTCGAACCAAATTACCTTTACCCATTCACCCACAAATCCAAATATATAATTAATTTCGAAATCCAACCTCAATTCTAGGTAAAGATTTAATTTTTATAAAATTCTCTAATTCTACCCAAACCCTTAATTTTTACCATGAAGATTCTTAGTTTTTGATTTAAAAGTGATGAAAAACAATGAGTAATTGAAAGAGTAAAGTTTAGAATTGATTACCTATGACTTAGGGATGATATTTGGTGAAGCAATTCGTTCCTAGGGTTGTGGGGTTCGAAAATTTGAAGAAGAAGAAGAAGCCTGCCCGTTTTATTTATATATTTCTTCCAGCTATTCTGCCTCGTTTCTCATGCCAAATAATCTCGAAACTCGATTTTTATGTCTCCAATGAATTCCTTGAGAATTTCTAATCAAGTTAGGCTTTTGAATCACTCCATTTGACCTTATAATGAAGGAGATATGTATGTTTTTAATATTTGCAAATAGTGCAGATTTTTAATACGCCGTCAATGATAATTTCGTAATTTACTTGAAAAATCTGGCAACCTTAGGATACGGATCTAATCCTCATACGATGTCCAAATCCGATGACTCTTTTTGTTACGGGTACGTAATTAGGATACAGATCTAATACTTCATTCAAAACAGAAATTGGAGCTCATTTGTTCAATATGATATCATTTATGCTTGAGGAAGCGACGTCGAAGCATAAGAAAGAACGAGCGCAACACAACCCAAACCTATTTAAAACTCACCCGAGCCCTCGAGGCTCTAAACCAAACATGCACGCAAGTCTAAAAGCATCATACGGACTTGCTCGTATGATGAAATCATGAAAATAACGTGTAAAACTATGAATTAAACCTTAAAACTCATCATTTTTCTCAAGAACACTTAAAGTTCACTATTTATCAACCGGACATCCGAATCACGTCAAATAAATTCAGATTCTTGCCAAATTTCGCAGACAAGGCTTAAATATCATAACAAACCTGTATCGAGCTCCGGAACTAAAATACGGGCCCGATACCAACGATTTCAATTGTTAATTCATTTCTTTATTTCATTAATAATTCAGCAAAACAATATCTTTCAAAATTTTGTTTCTAAGGCTTGGGACCTCGGAATTCAATTCCGGGCATACGCCCAAGTACCATATTTTACTGCGGACCTTCCGGAATCATCGAAACACAAATACGAGTCTGTTTACCCAAAATGTTGACTCAAGTCAACTAAAACCAAATTTTTAACTCTAAAAATTATTATTTCTTATATTTTAACATAAAAGCTTTCCGGTTTCACGCCCAGACTGCGCACGCACATTGAGGTATTTATAATTAACCTTTTTAGGGCTATTAAGTCTAGAACGGAGTATAACTTCATAAAATGACCCCTTGGGTCATCACACTTATCAGGACCCGATTCTCCCTCCGTAAGATGTTGTGACGGCACCTAGTCTCTACGACTAGGTAAGCCTAACAATTTGCTGAATAACAAAATGGAAGCAAAATCTAACAACTAAACTGCAACAAATAATTAAATAATTGATAAGATGTTGCTAGGCATGTACAATAACCAACACAAGTGTATAAACAGTATTCCCATCTCGGTAGTCACGTGTCACAAGCTTCTAGGAGATAACTAAGTGTCTTTTACATCAAAGTCTAAGGATAGTATGTAAAGAAATAACATAGGAGAGAATGGGGGGACTCCGAGGTCTGCGGACGCTGCAGATGTACGTTGAAGTCTCCGTAGCACCAACAAGTACTCTCAAATAATAGCGGGGTTATTAAGAGGTACCTCTATCTGCACAAAAACATGTGCAGATGAGTAGCATGAGTACACCACAACGATACCCAGTAAGTGCCAAGTCTAACCTCGGTAAAGTAGTGATGAGGTCAGGTCCGGGACCTACAGGGACATAATAATATGGTAGAAGATATAATAAGGTGAAAAGAGTGAGAATTTAACAAAAAGGAATTCACGAAGAAATAACATCACAGCACAATGAGATAAATGTGCATGGAGATCTCCCATGGTACCGTCTTGTAGTCCCAAAAGTAGATGTGCAAGGTGATCTCCCGAGGTACCGCCTCATAGTATCAAAAGTAAATGTGGAGGGGATCTCCCGAGGTACCGCCTTGTAGTCCCAGAAGTAAACACAAAGCTCGAATCAATGGAAAACAACAATTAACACCAAGAATTCACCAGTTGAGGCTGATACAAATAAAGGAAAAACATAAAACTAACTAAACATGCTGCACAAAGTTCAAATAAGCGTTTAAGAAACGTAGGCATTCGATATTAGACTAAACAGGATAACTACACATGCTGGTATAACTCAATTAAGATGTAACAGGCTACTACTCAGTGAAAAAACGGGTTTTACAACAATTAGCATGTGTACGCATTCGTTACCTAGAGTACATGGCGCTCACATATCAAAGAATTATCAAAACAGTACGAAATCCTAAGAGGATTTCCCCTACACAAGGTTAGGGAAGCCGCTTACCTCGAGCCAAGCTCAGTCAATCAACAAGGACGACTTTCCTCGACTATCCGACTCTGAATGTCCCAAATCTAGCCAAAAAATATTAAATTCTATAAATACAACTATAATAAACTAATCTAACTAATAAAATCATGACTTTAACAAGTATTTCGAAGATCGCCACAAAAGGTCGACCATAGCCCACGTCTCAGAATCAGGTAAAAGTCACAAAATACAAACACCAATTCACCCACGAGTTAACTCGTACAAAAATTACTCAAATCCAATGTAAAAATCTCAATCAATACCCAAATATTTGGTTGAAGAACGTTTCCCTTTTTTACAAACTTATCAACTCAAATCCAAAATTAAAGGATAAAATTAACGATAGAATAGTGGAATATTACCAAAACCAAGTAAAGAATCATTACCCAATCGATGCCTTTGAAAATCCCTTAAAATTTCGTCCAAATCCGAGCTCTCTATCTCAAGATTTGTTAAAAATGGATAAACCCTCGTTTTTGAAATGATATAGTCTGTTGTGGTGCTCATACTACGCGATCGCGTAGAACAAAATTCCAACAACGTAAAAACATACTACGCATATGCGTCCCAACATTCGCGTTCGCGTACTAGTGACTATTTAAACCTACGTGATTGCGTCCATCCTCACGCGACCGCAAAGAACAACAACGTGAACTCCACTGCCGCTTTACCTCCTCTTCACAAATGCGGCCTCGCCCACGGGCTCGCGATGCACAACCTAAAAAACTTATGCGATCGCGTACCCTTACTCCCGAATGCAAAGGGTAAAATGCCACTGCCTCCAAACAAGCTTACGCCCTCAGGCCCACGTGCCCGGATTCCGAAATTTCTCAAAGATAAACTCTACCCCTAGTCTTACTAACTCAAATATACAATTTACTATAATTTTCGTGCTCAAATTCGTGGCTAAAATCAAAAATACCGAATTCTAGGTTTTCTTCAAAATTCCATATTTTCCACAAATTCCCATACTCAAATCCGTACCTAGACCATGAATTTAACTTTAAATGAGTTGGAATAACTTACCTTGTGATCCTTGACAAAAATCCCTCCTTGAAGCTCCCCACAATATCCCATACCAAATGAAAATAGGAGAAGAAGTGATGATTCCCGTTTTTAAAACAGTCTGCCCAGGCACATTTTCGCACCTGGGTCCACATGTCGCACCTGCGCTTCCGCAGGTGCGCCCAAGAGCCCGCACCTGCGGCTCCTAGCCAAGCCAGCTAAACCTCGCACTTGCAGCGTCACAGCCGCACCTGCGGCCAAAGCCTCGCAAGTGCGGTCACTTCAGACACCAACAACTTTAGCTCCTCTTAAACTTCAAAATTTTATCCGTTAACCACCCGGAGTCCACCCGAGGCCCCCGGGACCCCGTCCAATTACACCAACTTGTTCCATAACATAATGCGTACTTGCTCGAGGCCTCAAATAACATCAAATAACATCGAAACAACGAATCACACTCAAATTCAAACTTTAGGAACTTTGAAATTTCCAACTTCTACATTCGATGCCGAAACTCGTCAAATCACCTCCGATTGACCCCAAATTTTGCACAAAAAGTCATATTCGATATTACGGACCTGCTCCAACTTCCGGAATCGCATTCCTAACCCGATATCAAAATTTCCACTTTTTGTCGGATTTCTCAAAAACCTTCAAATTCATATCTTTAGCCAAATGACTTCAAAATGACCTACGGACATCCAAATTCACTTCCGATCACGCTCCCAACTCCAGAATCACCATACGGAGCTATCCCAGGCTTAGAATCCCAAACGGACATCTATAACACTAAAATTCCTTCCAACCCAAATTTATGAAATTCTTCTAAAATGCTATCGTCCATAATATGCGCCAAAACGCTCCCGGGTTATCCAAAGCCCGATCCGGACATACGCCCCAATACGAAATCATCAGACAAACCTGCTGGAACCTTCAGATCCTGATTCCGAGGTCGTTTAGTCCAAATTGCAGTCTAAGTCGATTCTTCGAACTTAAGGCTTCTAAAATGAGAATTTTCTTATCAATTTGACTCCGAACTTCCCGAAATTAAATTCTGACCACACCTACAAGTCATAATACCTGAAATAAAGATGCTCATGAATTCAAACCGCTGAACGACATGCTAGAGCTCAAGACGATCGGTCGGGGCGTTACACAAAATCACCCAACGGAGCTATCAAAACTGACCAAACTCCATTCTGGATCCGTATTCATACAACTCCAACTACAGTCAAAATCCTAGAACTTAAGATTCCGTTTTAGGGACTAAGTGTCCCAAATCACTCCGAAATAAAAAAACAAAACCTCCCGGCAAGTCGCATAAGCAAAAAGAGATATGGGGAAAGTAGTAAATAGGGGATCGGGTCTAATACTCTCAAAACGAACGGCCGGGTCGTTACATCTTTTTTACCTATAAAAGTAGCAATCATCTTTATAGAAGTACGCTATTTGTGAAATTACCTCTCCATAACATACATGTAAAATTCAAAGATTGCCAATAGTAATGTCACGACCCAAAACCGGTCCAGGTCGTGATGGCGCCTAACGGAGAAATCAGGCAAGCCAAGAAACAACAACAATAAAAGTGCAGAATACAATAACGACATGGGGCAAGGCCGTAGAAACAAGCTGAGCCACAGCTAGGCCTAATACATATACAACCCCGATAACTATAATAAGTGTGTACCAGGACTAGTGTCACAGTGTCAACGGGCGGCTACATAGATACAACTGTAG
>ML265530.1:0-28576 GCA_005239495.1 Nicotiana undulata
TCGATCAAATACAGTATCGAGTGCCAGTCGTGCCTCCCCTAGTTTGGGGGCGTGACAATAAATCCTCATACGGAGCCATCTAGATACTCGACTGATAACTATTATTATAAGGAAACTCCGCGAGTGGCAGAAACAGGTCCCATGAACTCCCAAAATCAATGACACATGCACGCAACATATCCTCCAAAATCTGAATAGTGCGCTCTGACTGCCCGTCAGTCTGAGGTTGAAACGTTGTACTCAACTCAACCTGAGTACCCAACTCTCTCTGCACGGCTCTGCAAAACTAAGATGTGAACTGAGTGCCTCTGTCGGAAATGATAGAAACTGGAGCCCCATGCAATCGGACAATCTCCCTGATATAAATCTCAGCTAGCCGCTCCAAAGAATAAGTAGTACTAACAGGAATGAAGTGAGAGGACTTGGTCAGCCGATCCACAATGAGTCCAACTACAAAGTCCATGGTGATCCGCTCCCACTTCCACTCCGGAATATCTAACCTCTGAAGTAATCCACCTGGCCTCTGGTGCTCATACATGACCTGCTGACAGTTGAGACACCGAGCCAAAAACTCAACAATATCCCTCTTCATCCGCGTCCACCAATAATGTTGTCTAAGATCCTGATACATCTTCGCGGCACCCAACTGGATGGAATACCGCGAGTATGGGCCTCTGCTAAAATCAACTCTCGAAGGCCATCCATATTGGGCACACAAATCCGGTCCTGCATCCTCATAACTCCATCATCACCAATAAATACATCCCTGGAATCACCTCGACGGACCCTGTTCTGAAGAACTAACAAGTGTGGATAATCATACTAGCATGATCTAATCTGATAATAAAGAGAAGACCTGGAGGGTACACAAGCCAATACTCTTGGGGGCTCTGATAAATCTAATCTCACCAACTGACCCGCTAAATCCTGAACATCAAGTGCTAAAGGTTGCTCTGCTGTTGGAAGGTAGGTTAGACTCCCAAAACTCTCTGCTCTGTGACTCAGGGCATCGGCCACTACATTGGCCTTCCCCGGATGATATAGAATAGTGAGGTCAAAGTCCTTGAGAAGCTTCAACCATCTCCTCTGATGCAAATTCAGATCCTTCTGCCTAAGCAGATACTGCAAACTACGATGATCAGTGAAAATCTCACAATGCAATCCATACAAATAATGACGCAAAATCTTCAAGGCGTGGACAATGGATGCTAGATCAAGATCGTGCACTGGATAATTCTTCTCTTGCACCTCCAACTGTATGGACGCGTAGGCAATCACCCTACCGTCCTACATCAATACCGCTCCAAAGCCAACTCTCGAGGCATCACAATAGACTGTATAAGAACATGAACCCGTAGGAAAAACCAACACCGGAGATGTAGTCAAAGCTAACTTGAGCTTCTGAAAGCTCTCCTCACACTCCTCAGTCCACCTGAACGGAGATCCTTTCTGGGTTAGTCTGGTCATAGGTGCTGCAATAGATGAAAATCCCTCTACAAAATGGCGATAATACCCTACCAAACCGAGGAAACTACGGATCTCGGTAGCTGATGACGGTCTAGGCCAACTCTGCACCGCCTCTACCTTCTTCGGATCTACCTTGATCCCATCACAAGAAACTACGTGGCCTAAGAATTCCACTGAATCTAGCCAGAATTCACACATCAAAAATTTTGCATACAACTTCTTCTCCCTCAAAGTCTGAAGCACAACTCTCAAATGCTGCTCATGATCCTCCCGAGATTGGGAATATACCAAGATGACATCATTAAACACGAAGATGAAGGAATCAAGATAAGGCCGGAACACACTGTGCATCTAGTGCATAAAGGCTGCTGGGGCATTGGTCAGCTCAAATGACATGACAAGAAACTCATAATGATCATATCTAGTCCTGAAGGCAGTCTTCAGGATGTTAGAATCCCGAATCTTCAACTAATGATACTCGGATCTCAAGTCAATCTTAGAGAACACTCTAGCTCCCTGAAGCTGGTCAAAAAATCATCAATAAGAGGCAAAGGATACCGATTTTTCACTGTAACCTTGTTCAGCTATCGATAATCAATACACATACGCATAGAACCATCCTTCTTCTTCACAAACAACACCGGTGCACCCCAGGGTGACACACTAGGCCAAATGAACCCATTATCTAGGAGTTCCTGAAGCTGCTCTTTCAATTCATTTAACTCCACTAGTTCCATACGATACAGAGGAATATGGATAGGCTGAGTGCCTGGCACCATGTCAATACCAAAATTAATATCCCTATCAGGTGGCATGCCTGGCAGGTCTGCAGGAAACACGTCCGGACTATCACGGACCACAGGAACAGAATCAACAGCAGGAGTCTTACCGCTAACATCCCTCACAAAAGCCAGATACGATAAACATCCCTTCTCAACGATACGCTGAGCCTTCAGGTAATAGGCACATACTTAGTAGAACCTTTCCACTTAACTCTCGGAACACCAAGCATAGCCAAGGTCATGGTCTTAGCGTGACAATCAAGAATAGCATGACACGGGGATAACCTATCCATGCCCAATATCGCGTCAAAATCGACCATGCTGAGCAACAACAGGTCCACTTGGGTCTCTAGACCCCCAATAGATATCACACACGACCTATACACACGGTCCACAACAATAATATCGCCCACCAGAGTTGACACATAAACAGAGGTAACTAGAGACTCACGGGGCATATCCAGAAAATGGGAAAAATAAGACGAGACATATGAATATGTAGAACCAGGGTCAAATAGGGCTAAAGCATCTCGATGACAGACTGATATAACACATGTGATCACTGCATCGGAGGCCATAGCATCTGGCCTAGATGGAAGTGCATAGATACGGGCCTGACCTCCACCTGCTCGACCTCCCCCTCTAGGGCGGCCCCTAGCTGACAGACTCCTACCCCTAGCTGCCTGGGTGGGTGGTGAAGTAACTTGAGCGGAAGTCGAAGGATGAGTCCTAGACCGAGAAGGACCTCCAATAAACTGAGGGTACTGCCTCCTCATAGCACCCTTCATGGGTGACACCCTCAGCAGTACATTCTCTCCCTCCATGAAAGACACATCCCGGACCTTCTGGTCCGCATAACTCTTCCGTCTAGACTACACCGTGCAAAGCCGCTCCTGAATCAACTTCACCTTATCCAACACATCGTGTACCAATTCTGTGCCCAATAGCCTAGCCTCACCCGGCTCGAACCAACCAACCGGAGATCTACACCTCTTACCATATAAAGCCTCATACAGAGCCATCTGGATACTCGAATGATAACTATTATTATAAGCAAACTCCGCGAGTTGCAGAAACTGGTCCCATTTACTCCCAAAATAAATGACACAGGCACGCAACATATCCTCCAAAATCTGAATAGTGCGCTCTGACTGCCCATCAGTCTGAGGATGAAACATTGTGCTCAACTCAACCTGAGTACCCAACTTTCTCTGCACGACTCTCCAAAACTGAGATGTGAACTGAGTGCCTCTGTCAGAAATTATAGAAACTGGAACCCCATGCAATCGGACAATCTCCCTGATATAAATCTCAGCTAGCCGCTCCGAAGAATAAGTAGTACCAACAGGAATGAAGTGAGTGGACTTGGTCAGCTGATCCACAATAACTCATATAGCATCAAACCTCCTCAAAGTCTGTGGGAGTCCAACTACAAAGTCCATGGTGATCCGCTCCCACTTCCACTCCGGAATATATAACCTTTGAAGTAATCCACCTAGCCTCTGGTGCTCATACTTGACCTGCTGACAGTTGAGACACCGAGCCACAAACTCAACAATATCCCTCTTCATCCCCTACACCATTAATGTTGTCTCAGATCCTGATACATCTCCGCGACACCCGGATGAATGGAATACCGCGAGTTGTAGGCCTATGCTAAAATCAACTCTAGAAGGCCATCCACATTGGGCACACAAATCCGGTCCTGCATCCTCATAACTCTATCATCACCAATAACTACATCCCTGGCATCACCTCGACCGACCCTGTCCTGAAGAACTAACAAGTGTGGATCATCATACTGCGTGCTCTAATATGATCATAAGGAGAAGACCTGGAGGCTACATAATCCAATGCTCGTGGGGGCTTTGATAAATCCAATCTCACCAACTCACCTGCTAAAGCCTGAACATCAAGTGCTAAAGGCCGCTCTGCTGCTGGAAGGTAGGCTAGACTCCCCAAACTCTCTGCTCTGTGACTCAGGGCATCGGCCACTACATTGGCCTTCCCCGGATGATATAGAATAGCTAGGTCATAGTCCCTGAGAATATCCAACCATCTCCTCTGACACAAATTTAGATCCTTCTGCCTAAGCAGATACTGCAAACTACGGTGATCGGTGAAAATCTCACAATGCACTCCATACAAATAATGATGCCAAATCTTCAAGGCGTGTACAATGGCTGCTAGCTCAAGATCATGCACTGGATAATTCTTCTCGTGCACCTTCAACTGTCTGGACGCGTAGGCAATCACCCTACCGTCCTGCATCAATACCGCTCCAAGGCCAACTCTCGAGGCATCAGTGTAGACTGTATAAGAACCTGAACCCGTCACCGGAGCTGTAGTCAAAGCTGACTTGAGCTTCTAAAATCTCTCCTCACACTCCTCAGTCCACATGAATGGAGCACCCTTCTGGGTCAGTATGGTCATATGTGATGCATTAGATGAAAATCCCCCTACAAAACGGTGATAGTACCCTGCCAAACCAAGGAAACTGCGGATCTCGGTAGCTGATGATGGTCTAGGCCAACTCTACATCGTATCTACCTTGATCCCATCACAAGAAACTACGTGGCCTAAGAATGCCACTGAATCAAGCCAGAATTCACACTTCAAAAATTTTGCATACAACTTTTTCTCCCTCAAAGTCTGAAGCACAACTCTCAAATGATGCTCATAATCCTCCCGAGATCGGGAATATACCAAGATGTCGTCAATAAACACGATGACGAAGGAATCAAGATAAGGCCGGAACACACTGTGCATCAAGTGCATAAAGGTTGCTGGGGCATTGGTCAGCTCAAATGACATGACAAGAAACTCATAATGACCATATCTAGTCCTGGAGGCAGTCTTCGGGATGTCAGAATCCCGAATCTTCAACTGATGATACCCGAATCTCAAGTCAATCTTAGAGAACACTCTGGCTCCTTGAAGCTGGTAAAAAAAAATAATCAATATGAGGCAAAGGATACCGGTTCTTCACCGTAACCTTGTTCAGCTGCCGATAATCATTACACATACACATAGAACCATCCTTCTTCTCCATAAACAACACCGGTGCACCCCAGGGTGACACACTAGGCTGAATGAAACCCTTATCTAGGAGTTCCTGAAGCGTCTCTTTCAATTCCTTCAACTCCAGTGGTGCCATACGATACGGAGGAATAGAGATAGGCTGAGTGCCTGGCACTAGGTCAACACCAAAATCAATATCTATGTCAAGTGGCATGCCTGGCAGGTCTGCAGGAGACACGTTTGGAAAATCACGGACCACAGGAACAGAATCAACATCAATAGACTTACCTCTAACATCCCTCACAAAAGCCAGATACGATAAACATCCTTTCTCAACCATACACTGAGCCTTTAGGTAAGAAATCACCCTGCTAGGCACAGACTCAGTAGAACCTCTCCACTCAACTCTCGGTACTCCAGGCATAGCCAAGGTCACGGTCTTAGTGTGACAATCAAGAATAGCATGACACGGGGATAACCAATCCATGCCCAATATCATGTTAAAATCGACCATGCTGAGCAACAACAGGTCCACTCGGGTCTCCAGACCCCCCAATAGATATCACGCACGACCTATACACACGATCCACAACAATAGTATTGCCCACCGGAGTCGACGCATGAACAAAGGTAACTAGAGACTCATGGGGCATATCCAGAAAATGGGAAAAATAAGACGAGACATATGAATATGTAGAACCAGGGTCAAATAGGGCTAAAGCATCTCGGTGACAGACTGATATAATACTTGTGATTACTGCATTAGAGGCCATAACATCTGGCCTAGATGGAAGTGCATAGATACAGGCTTGACCTCCACCTGCTCGACCCCTCTAGGGCGGCCCCTAGCTGCTGACTCCCACCCCTAGCTGCCTGGGTGGGTGGTGAAGTAAGTGGAGCTGAAGTCGAAGGCTGGCTCCTAGACTGAGATGGACCTCCAATAAAATAAAGGTTTTGCCTCCTCATATGCCCGAACTCTCCGCACTGATAACAACTCCCTGGTGCAGGAGACGAGGACTGAAGGGAACCCCTGGCACCAGGATATCCATTGGACGAAACATGCATAGAAAAACCCTGGACTGATGATGCTCTGGAGGAGCTCCTAGCTGGGAGGGCACCAAATGAAGAACGGCCCGGATGAGAACTGCGGGGACCTTGTCCCGATGATGCACCACTATAAGATAGCGAACTGGCTGAGGAAGCCTAAATGAGCAGCCTCTACCATGGGGAAACTGCCCTCTGGAAGGAGTACCAATGAAACTACCCGATCCACGAGGCCTCTTGGCCTCCCTCTCCTCTCGCTCCTGACGTCAAACTGACTCAATGTCCCGAGCAATATGCACAACTTGCTCGAAAGTAGCACCTGACACTCTCTCTCTAATCATAAAAATACGGAGCTGATAAGTGAGGCCATCCATGAACCTCCTGATCCTCTCCCTATCAGTAGGGACCAACTCTGAAGCATGACGAGCTAACTCTGAAAACCGCATCTCATACTGCATCACTAATAGCTCACCCTGATGCAGCTGCTCAAACTGCCTACGTTGCTCTTCTCTTTGAGACTGGGGAACATACTTCTCCAAGAAGATAGTGGAGAATTGCTGCCAAGTAAGGGGTGCTGCACCAACAAGCCTACGCCTCTCGAAAGACTCCCACCAAGTGAAAGCAGCCCCAAAAAATTGAAAAGTAGCAAACGAGACCCCACTGGTCTCCAGAATCCCAGCAGTACGAAGTATCCTCTAACACTTATCCAGAAAACCTAAAGCATCCTCGCCCTCAGCGCCGCTGAATGTCGGAGGCTGAAGTCTTCTAAACATGTCCAGCCTGCGTTGCTCATCATTTTGCATAGCTTAAACCACAAAGTCCTGAACTGGAGCAACCGGCTGGGCTAGAATTGCCCCCGGTGTCTGAAGGCCCTGGACAACCTGCTCAGGTGTCCGGGCAACTGGAGTCTGGGTGCCTCCCCCGGCCTGAGAAGTAGCGGTAGTAGTAGATACAACAAATGTCTGAGCAAGGCTAGTACATACTGTCAAGATCTGAGCCAGAGTCTCCTGAAGACCCGCAATAACAATGGGCACTCCCGGTGCCTGAGTCTGCCCCGCTGGAATATTCGCGGCGGAAACCTGGTCCTGAATGGTAGGTGGATCTATTGGTACTACCCCGGCTGCTGCACGGGCTGGTCCCCTACCTCTACCACGGCCTCGACCGCGGCCTCGACCTCTCATTGGTCTAGCTGGTGTCTGGTCACCCTGATCGGTAGCGCGTCCTCACCATCTGTGAGAGAATGAAACAACAAGAGTTTAGATTTCCAGAATCAACAAGATGGCATGACATATTCAAGAAGTTGAGATTTTTCCTAAGGGTTCTGTAGCCTCTCAAAGATAAGTACAGACGTCTCTATACCAATCCGCAAGACTCTACTAAACCTGCTCATGACCGTTGAGTCCTATGTAACCTAGTGCTCTGATACCAACTTGTCACGACCCCAAAATGTATAAAGGTCGTGATGGCGCCTATCATGAAACTAGCCTAGCCAACTACCCAGAATAACATATAAAACATTCCTTTTTCAAAATCATAAGTCGAAATATTTTATTTAGGAATTCTGTTTAAAAACATAGATAACTGAATAATACCACAAAATCAAGTCTAACCACAACCCAACACCTGGATACAACTTTCATGAGCATCTACAAGGATAAACATAATATCTAATAACATGCCTCTGTTAGTATAGTCCAGGAAAACACTAGAAAGCTATGGCTAAGAGAGGAAAGAAGGACAATTATGGATGCCGAGCAGACCACTATCCTCGAGCAACTTCGAGTAAAGAAGAATCAGCTATCGCTCAGATCTGGTACCTGGATCTGCACACAAAGGTGCAGGGAGCAACGCGAGACGCCAACTCAGTAAGTAACCAAAGTAACGAAAAACTTGTGTGTAGTGACGAGCATTTTAAAAATCATAATTTCATAAAAACGGTAATTCAGTTTTTGTTAAAAAGGCTCAGTGTAAAGAAGAGTAAGAAAATAATAGTTTCACAAAGTATTAGCCCTCAGGCACAGTGTCACTCATAAGCAGTCTCTCATTCACTCGTGACTCCACTATCATAATCAAAGCTCACACTCAGCACTCTCCCTCAACAGGTACCATGAACACTCATAACTGCTGCGGCGTAAAAATCGATCCAATACATACGTACACACACACACACACACACACACACACACACACACATATATATATATATATATATATATATATATATATATATATTGATGCGGCGTGCAGCCCGATCCATATAACATGCGTTGCGGCGTGCAACCGGATCCATATAATATTTATTGTTGCGGCGTACAACCCGATCCACAACTATCCTCACATACTCGGTTCTCGGCTTCACTAAGTCATCCTCACAAGACACTCGGGCAACTCATCTCAACTCACGGGACTCAGCCCAAAATACCTCTCAGAGTTTTAAAACAGTGTGATAACAGTGAAAATAGCAAAAAATAGTAAACATGACTGAGTTCACAAATTTCCTAACAAGATAGTGTGAGAATAGTGTTAAAATACCCCTGAGGGTCTAAACAGGTCGGCACAAGGCCCCAAACATGGCATACAACCCATAAATAAGTATAAGTCTCTAAAATACAGGATATAATAAGGTTTCAAATCAAACACGCGACTTAATAGTCATTACGGGACGGACCAAGTCACAATCCCTATCAGTGCACGCCCACACGCTCGTCACCTAGCATGTGTGTCACCTCATTTATCAAAAAAAATACGAAATACCGGGGTTTCATACCCTCAGGTCAAGAGTTAGAATCATTACTTACCTCAAACCAGCCCGAAAACTACTCTGCGATGCTCGTGCCCCTCGAATCGGCTCCCAAAAGCTCCTAGTATATCAAAATCAGATTAATAACATCAAAATATGCTAGGGAGACGAAATCGATTCAAAAATTATCAAAATTAGGCACAATTCCCGAAATTGGCCAAACCTGACCCCCGGGCCCGCGTCTTAGAATTCGATAAAAATCACAAAACTAGAATCCTCATTCCCTCACGAGTATACCTATATCAAATTTACCAAAATCCGACCTCAATTTCCCACTCAAATCATTAAAAGAAATTCCCAATTTTTCCTCCCATTTTCCCCCATTTCCACTTTAATTCCTCAAATTACATGATAAAAATCAAGGCTAAATCATGGAATTAACCCAAATGTGATGGAAGAACACTTACCTCAAGAACTCTACTGAAAAACTCTTCAATTTCCACCTTCTCCCGAGCTCTCTAATGGATTTTTGCAAAAATAGACTAAACCCTCATTTTTGAACTTAAAACATTTTGCCCAGTCCTTTACTCTTCGCGAACGCGGCACTAGGACCGCGTTCGTGTAGAACACTCCAACAGCCTCGCTTATTTCCTCTGTGCGAACGCACCATAAGCCACGCGAACAGGGACCCTCACCAGCACATACCTATGCGAACGCGGCCCCATCTCGCGAATGCATAGGTCAAAATCCTGGGGTCCAACTACTGGGTCGAAACACTTCGCGAACGCGACGCCCTACCCGCGTTCGCGATGATCACTTTGCTCAACCTATGCGTTCGCACCCCCTAGACCGCGAATGCATAGAAAAACTGGACCCCCTTCTACAAACACTCTATGCGAACGCGAGCCCTCCCCCGCGAACGCATAGAGTAAAACTCTACATCAAAAACACCAGCAAACCAGCCAAGTTTCAAAACCAAAAATCGATGTGTTAACCATCCGAAACTCACCCGAGGCCCCCGGGACCTCAACCAAACATACCAACACATCCCATAACCTCATTCAAACTTAGTCGAGCCTTCAAAATACCAAAAACAACGCAAAAACTCTAAATTCACCTCGGATTCAAGCCTATGAACTTTGAAATTTCTAAATTTCACCAAAGATGCCGAAACCATCTAAAACACTTCCGATTGACCTGAAAATTTGTACACATATCCAAAACGACACTACGAACCTGCTCCAACTTTCGGAATTCCATTCCGACCTCGATAGCCTATTTTCCACTGCCGCCCGAAAATCGCCAAAAACTAACTTTCGCCAATTCAAGCCTAATTTTACACCGGACATCGAAACCACATTCCGAACACACCCCTAAGTCCCAAAGCACCTAACGAAGCTATCCGAGCAATAAAATCTACATTTTGAGGTCGTTTACCAATAAGTCAACTCCCAATTGACTTTTTCAACTATAAGGCCAATTCAAGAGACTAAGTGTCTCAATTCTCACCACGACCACTCCGAACCCGAACCAATCGACCCAACACATCATAATTAGGTTAATTAACACATAGCAAAGCTGAAATAAGGGAGTCAGGGCTAATCTCCCGGAACGACCGACCGGGTCGTTACACACAGCCCACGTAAAGTATCAAGCATATTAGCAAATAATAGAGACTAAGGTAAACATATACAATAATTTCTATGACTGAGTACAAATAATGTAAGCATGAATAAAGCCTAAGCAAGGTCTCTAACATGAAGGCAGAAAAATTCAACAACAAGTAACTACGTAAACATAGATGATGGCCATGAGGCCTCACGGGACGGACCAAGTCTCCATCCCTCGAGGTATACACCCACATGCCCGTTGCCTAGCATGGGTATCATCTCCAAACAGTCACACGATATCAAATTCTCCGGGTTTATACTCTCAAGGCCAGAGTTAAAACTATTACTTACCTCAACATCATAAAATCCTACTCCAGAATGCCCTCGTCTCTAGACTCGGTCTCCAAAAGCTCCGAATATAACCATAATCAGATTAATACCATCCACATGTGCTAAAGAATCAAATTCCACAATAAAAACTATAAAATATGCAAAAAAATCCGAAATCGGCTAAAATTCGGCCCTCGAGCCCACATCTCGGAACCAATCAACAATGGAAAAATCAAAACCCTCTTCTTCTTCCGTGTCTAACCATATAAAATGTACTAAAATCGGAATCCGTTTGGTCCCTCAAATCCCTACCTAAAACTCTCCAAAACTCAAGCCCTAACTCCGTCAATTTCACTTTGAAATCATCAATCAAATCCCAAAAAAGAAGATAGATTCATGAAATATAATAAAAAAAGAGTAGATAACACTTATCCCAATCCCTATGGTAAAAATTGCCTCCAAAATTGCCCAAATCCGAGATTTCCAACTCAAAATATGACTGAATGAACAAATTCTAGTTTTATATATTTTTCTGCCAGCTATTCTGCCTCGTTTCTCATGCCAAACGATCCCGAAACTCATATTTTTATGCCTCCAATGGATTCCTTGTGAAATTCTAGTCAAGTTAGGCTTTTGAATCACTCAATTTGACCTTATAATGAATGAGATATGTAGGTTTTAATATTTGCAAATCGTGCAGATTTTTTAGTGCCAATTTCGTAATTAATCTGAAAAATTTGGCAACCTAATTCTTATTAAAATGACCATAAAATGCTCATAAGATATCCAAATTAGACGATTTTTTTCCTACGCGTGCGTAATTACGATACGGATCTAATGCTTCAATAAAAAAATCAGAGCTCATTTGTTCAATATGATATCATTTATGTTTGAAAAAACGGCGTCGAACATAAGAAAAACGAGCGCAACACAACCCAAACCTATCTGAAACTCACCTGAGGCCCACGGTACCTCAACCGATAATTCCACCAAGTCATATATCACTAATCAAACTTAGTCGAACCTCCGGAACACCCAAAACAATACCAAAACACCAAATCAACCTTGAATTCAAGTCTAAGAACTTCAAAACTTCCAAAATTCGCCAACGACGCCGAAACCTATCAAACTACGTCCGAATGACCTCAAATTTTGCACACACGTCACAAATGATACTACGAATCTACTCCAACTTTAGAAATTCCATTCCGACCCCGATACCTAATTTTTCATTGTCGAACAAAATCGCCAAATTTCTAACTTTCGCCAATTCAAGCCTAATTCTACCTCAGACCTCCAAATTACATTACGAACACACTCCTAAGTCTAAAATCACCCAACGAAGCTAACTGAATCATAAAAATTAAAATACGAATTCATCTACTTATAAGTCAACTTTCAGTTGACTTTTCTAACTTAGCTTTCTAACTGAGAGACTATTTCACTCCAAAACTACTATGAACCCAACCTCACCAACTTGATACAACTCAACATAGCTGAACAACACATAAATAAGAAAAAAATGAGGGAAAAAGTTTTATAACTCTCGAAACGACAGACCGGGCCGTTACACAATTACTGACCAAAGTTGGCCGGTTAAGGAATAAGGAATTCCCATAATTCAACATTGCCGACCAACTTTGGTCGGTATTGTTAAATTTTAAATTTTTTTAAAAATTTGTATTTTCATTTACCAACCAACTTCGGTCGGTATTTTTTTAAAATTTAATAATTAATAAAAAAAACATAATTTAAATACACCGACCAACTTTGGTCGGTAAAATTAAATTATTAAAATAAATTTCCGACCAAAGTTGGTCGGTAAATCTTTTAAATTCTTCAGATGGTCAGTTTAACACACCGACCAACCTTGGTCGGTAATTACGGACCAACCTTGGTCGATATATTAAAATGACCATCAAAATAGCGACCAAGCGTATTTGGACGCGTTTTGGTCGGTAATTGGCCATAACCGACCAACATTGGTCGATTTTTCTGGTCGGTATTTACCGAATTTCTATTAGTGTACACCACATTGTGGTCCATCATATATATTTTTAACCATCTACTAATTTCTAATGATTTTCCGTACACCCTTATCTTATTTCATTAACACATAGTAACCTCTTTTTAAGTTTTCTGAAATTGCAATAAAAAAATGTATCATTTTCTAACGCTGTCTTATTCTCTCACATATACTATTTCTTTATTCGTTTATTTATTTCCGCTACGGGAAAGAAATATTTACCTTTTTCTTTTTGCGAAAAATTACTAAAGTAAAAGCTACCAAATACCCAACAACCATTAAAACCAGAAATGGTAAGGTTATTGTGCCTTTAGACGGAAGAACCGATCTTGTAAATCAATAAAATTATGGGTAAGAAAGTTTTTAACTTTATAATCATTCGTATGACACAACAACAAACATAAGCACATTATTGCGTTTGTTTATATATTTACCGGTACTTCTATATTTAGCGAGACAATTCATTAATGATTACCAATATCATTGGCAGATAATTAGTACTTTCACCAAAAAAATATCTTAATGTAACAATTTAAAGGAAAAAAAGAAAAAGAAAAGCGGAGACAATATACAAGTATAAATTTGTATATTTAAGGAAGAAAAATATAAGAAAAAACTTTTTATATATGTAAAATAAAGACATTAACATTAGATTCTACACTTAGTTATATATATTTGTTTCCCAATTAACTAGGCAACGACATTGACAATATATATGAGTATCTAAAAAGTAAAACTAACATGCTAATAAGCATAAAAATCAAAATTTTAATTGGAAAAAAATATAGAGGAGGAGGTAATAACAATAATCGCATATTTGTTAGTCTCAGATCTATCTTTGACAATAAATCACATATTTGTTAGTCTCATATCTATCTTTGACTACATCTACCGGCACAAAAGAAAAGATGATAAAAATCCAAAACATTACAACCCATAAGCAAAATGTTAAAATTAAAGAAGTGAAAAATTCAAAATAACTACAAACCAAGCAATCATAAAGTGAGAACTACTTTTCGTTAACAAAACAAAAAACTTGAAATATAAATTTAGCAACATTGATAGGGTGTCAGAGATTGATGCTGAGGCAATAAAAATGTTGCTGACATATTGACCTTGTAGGACCAATTTTTTTTTCAAACACACGTAACTTTTGATTCCGCCACTCTACTCTAAATTTTTATTTAGTAGTTATGTTTTTCATACGCACAAAGTAACTCAGTAAAGAAAACCTAAGCAACAGAAAATGAAAATTGGAGAGGAGAGTAAAATATACCCAAAAAATAATAATGGAGGAAGAGACTTATTTCTTCTTCAACAAAAATAAAATTGAAGTATGATAAAAATAAAACTGAAGTATGATAGCAGAGTTGATGATGAGTGAGTAAGGTAGGAAGAAAGATGCAATTTAAAGCACATTAAAGATACGAATTCAAAAAGTCACAACCCAAATGCAATTTGTAACAAATCAAATAGTTGGGGGTTATGAAGTTGGGAGTTATGAACTTGAAAAGTCAAAAAAAAAAAAAAAGATAAATAGATTTCCTACTATGCCACGTCATTTTGTCTAATACCTCCCTTATATAGATATATATGGATTATATACGATTGTACACGTTGTTGAGTTATAAATATTGAGTTCAGTACGATAAAAGCTTACCAAATAAATACAAATCACGGACATTAAATTTGGTCCATCTAACTTTCCTACTAATTCAAATGAATTGTGATACAATTAAGTCGACGAACCTTATCCTTCGATCCAACCTAAAAAAATTGAACCTTTAATGCTAGACTTAAGGAATACAGTATTATATTATTATATATGTTCCCATTTTCTGCCTCTAGACCTAGAAAATTTTGAACATTTTTTGCTAGAGATACGCGTGATTATATATTTTGTCCTATTCGCCGCTTCATGACCTAGAAATTTTGAATACCGTTCGCTAGAGCTTTTGCGCAGTTTAGTTTTATTGGACACTTAAGACAGATAATTAAGCATTTAAAGTTTGTTGAACACAAGACTAATTACAACATCAGCTCCATTTATTTCGGCCGTTCGGAATAACAAGAGACTATTACAATAATAGACAAGAGCCATATAGCAACATAAACAAGCAATTTCACAAACTTGTCCAACAAAATACAAGAAAAAAGATACAGCATGGAATAAACTAATGAAATTTATGTAAAACTAATACTGCAGCACCATGATCCCCGACTTCAGTAGATTACTACTCCATACATGCAAATTAAGCCCAGCCCTCAACCCTGCTGGTGCTGGGTCCCAGTGACATGTTGCTGCCCAAACTCCTGAGCCCTGTCTTTCATCTCCCCAGCCTTGGTAGCCAACCTGTGCCTTGCATGCTCCAACTGGTCCGCACCGGGCGGGCGCTTTCCGGTCACGTACCTATAAATCCACGACAACACGCTTATCGCCGCCACCCCAAATCCGCCCGAAGCCAAGAACCCTGAGACCAACATGAAAATAGTAATAACAGCAGGAACAATCACTGGGCTAAAAATCACAAGCAAAGGGGTGGCAACAGTAAGCGCAATCACCGTTCCGGCTAAAGTTAGGCCGGAAAGAACAAGAAGTGAGCCGCCAGCAGTGACAGCAGTAGCAGCCTTCACCATCTGGTGAGATCTAGGCTGTTGCACTGGATTGAGCTGCTGGTGCTGAGTATGTTGCTGCCCATAGTAATCTGCCATACTCGATGAATTTTCAGAATATTTTTCTTCCCAAATGGAGGTGAATTGAATGTGGGGATTGTGAGATTTACTGGATTATATACCGGGGAAAGTTAAGTAGAGAAAGGGGCACGTGGTTTAGGCAGGGATGTCAAGTGTTATAAGAGCGAAACATGCGGCGATTGCATGCAATGAGAATGCCTATTTTTTAGACACGTACAATTGTTGTGCTATTTCTAGTCTTGTGTACTTGTAACCGTTGGGGAACTTATGAAATGGACAAAAGCATCCAAAAGACAAGGCACTTTGTAAGAATCCTGAATTCCTTATATTTTTCCTACTGTACTTCTTTTCTGCTTCTTTATTCTATGGTAATACTAGACATGTATGGCCCGTGCAGCTTAAACAGTTCAATCCATGCGAAAAAAAAATCAATTTAAATCACAACATTTCAATCCATGCGAAGAAAGATTAATTTAAATCACCGGTGAGTTAAGCATGGCCACAAAAGCAAAAGAAAACAAAACCTATTTAGTTTAGTGACATCAAAATAAGCACTAAGGTTGAAAAATATCCTTGAGCACTAAGTGTGAAAAATATTCTTAACATGTGCCTGCTAAACTCTCAGATCTATAGCGAGAACTTAGAATTTGGGTTACCAACAAATAAATACATCAATTTATTCTGCATATATTTTTGTCCTGATATTTCTTTTTCACTTCTGATCAACCAAACAATTTTATTGTTATTTTAAGAAAGATACATCATATTTTGAGAAGGCATAAAGATACGTTGTCTCACACGTTTGTGTAACTTCAAGATGTGCTACATTATCACCTCTAGATCCTTATCGAAACGGAGCCAAGTTTGAGAATCATACAATTCTATTCACATTTGCGTTGGGACGATTAAGTCTGTAAGCTAAGGTGAGAGAAGTAGTCTTAAGCAACACCAGGAAAAATCCTCAGACATATCATACCTTTTCTTGATAACTGGCTTATCGTCATTGTTGTCTACATCAGTAAAGATAACCATGGAACAGTAGAATTGCCTGAGCTCATTTATGATGGCATTGTGTGGGTTGATCTCCATTATCTTCTTGCTAGAAATTATCCATCTATGTTAGAACCATTTAGAGCTTTAGCTTTCATAAGGTTTCCCATGCAACAATAATAAAACAACATTAAATAGTCCATGACACAATTAGAAATAATGACATTGTCAACCTTGTCTTAGGTTATGCAGACCTTTAAATTTCTACATCAATATCGACAACCACGAAGAGAACCCCATAGCGCTTCTCCATCGCAACTATATGCTAATAAAAAAGTTAAATATAGCCATTGAACCTAGGCAAATAACACGTGCATTTTCAAGACATAGGCAATTCAGTTGGCTTGAATTAAGTACGAATTAAGGGAAAACATGCATGGTTGAACTTCATATTTACTTGATTGTCAGTAAAATTTCAAGTAAATATGAAGGGAAAACATGCATGGTTGAACCAGAGACTTTGATGCTAAGCCATTTTCCATCAATAACATGTTGTACAAGTAATTTAGATATTTAATGTAATGTTATTTTTTATCTGTAACATATTGTACATGTGAAATTACATAATCACCGATGTTTCAAAATATATAGAGCTCCGCACGAATTTGATGCCGAGTTAATTACTGATGGGTTAGTATTCTGTTTGGATGATCTAACAAACTTTCATGTAAAGAAACAGATACAGGACCTGATGCATAACCAGCACAACCAGTCATCATAAACTCAAGAATTAGTGCAGTGCACACTTGAACTCACAAGAAACAGTTTAGGGACCTGATCCCTTAACATTCTCACTGACGGAAGTACATGTCAACTCTACAGCTGGAAAGTTGTGACAGAAAAGTGATTGCTGCAACTGCACACGCTACAATGCAGTAATAGTGCAGCAGTCACTTCCCATTGGTTAAGAAGTGTACCAACTAAGCATGGGCATCCTTCTTGGGATGTCCTAAGAATATATAATGTCTTGATTGGGAACAAACAAGATATTCACTTGAGCATTTACTAAAAACATTCTCTCAAGCATTGAAGAGTTGCTCTTGCATTGAAAACTCAAGTGTGTCAAGAACAAGAAGACAACTCCACTAAGACGGACCTGTTCCACAACGTGTCGTTAGGTGTCCTTAGTTGAGTTGTAATCTTGCATTTTGATTTTCATTGTATCCTACTTGCTTTCTTAGAAGCACGGTTTTAGGAATCTCAAAACCATAAACCTTTCGTGTTTGTGTTGTGACTAGTGTAGTCATAAGTCTAAAGTCTTTGTAACTAGTGAGTGACAAAGTGGCTTGTAATAGGTATTGCAAGTTAGTGTGTTAAAGTCTTTGTAAGAGTGTCATTACAAAGTGGCTTGTAATAGTTAAGATTACAAGTTAGTGAAGTTGAAATCCTACCAGAGTAGGTCGTGGTTTTTGTTCCCTTGTGTTGGGATTTTTCCACGTAAAAATCCCTTGCCTCTTTTACTTACTGTCTCTGTTGATATCTTTGAGGGAATTGGTAAAGGACCAGGTCTCTTTACAGTTTGCAGCCTCCTAGAAACTATCAATTGGTATCAGAGCAGGTTCTTTCTAAAAGGTTAACACCTAGAAAGGATCTCTAATGGCTGCTCCACCCAACTTCGAAGAAGGATAATCAACATATCGACCTCCTAGATTCAATGACCAGTATTATGGGTGGTGGAAAACTCGTATGCACGACTTTATAATGACTGAAGATTCTGAACTGTGGGATGTCATTTGTGACAGTCCACATGTTCCTATGAAAAAGGTATGAGAAGCTGGGCTATTGGTGCCTATGACAAGGAAAGAATACAGTGACATTGATAGGAAGGCTGTGGAGAAGAACTTCTGTGCCAAGAAAATCTTGGTGTGCGGAATAGGACCTGATGAGTTGTCACGCCCCAAAACCAAGGGGTGAGACCGGCGCTCAACCGAGTAAACCCGATTGAGCAACCCTGTTAGGTTTCATTCTACCCAAACTAATTTATGAATATATAGGAGATAAGTTCTATTAATCACACTAAAATAATATATATCATTAACTTCCATTTTTTTTGTTTTCAATAGCAGTTTCAACCATAATATCAAGAATATTACAATCTTTGTAGATATGATGAAAAACATATTTTCCAAACAGAAATATTTCTAGTTTAATTCCAATACCTGACACCACCCACAACCTATCTACGGAGCCTCTAAATACAACTGATAGAAAATATGGAAATGCCGGCAACAGGGCTCCGGCTAATGCCTCAAAATACAGTAATTAACACTAATACAAGGGTGGAACAACATGTACAATACTTCACCCCGGGAAGAATGGGGCTCACCAAGACTGCTGTGGCAAGAGAGAAGAAACGCTGCTAGCTACGATAAGCCTGCCTGCTAAGGAACCACCTACATCCATAAGAAGATGTAGCGCCCCCGGCAAAAGGGATGTTAGTACCATTAAATAGTACTAGTATGTATGAACAAACTCTACTCTAGATAGAATAAACAACAAACCTGTAGTAATACAATTAGAGACACCAAATACCAATTCACAGAAATAGGGGAAACACAAACAAGAGTTACCACGTTTTATTATCCCGTTTTTCCATCTTTTGGTTAATAGTCTTTTAAAGCCAAGTGCTATTATTTTTACTATACCACCGTGTCGTTGTCACACCGAGTCCGGTATCTGCCCGACCGGCTAAGACATCCTAAGTGAGACATCAATATACCACCGTGTCATTATTACACGGAGTCCGATCTCTGCCCGATCGGCTAAGCCATCTCATTTAAACCAGTGGGACATCATCATTATCATACTTTCATTATTACCACCATGTCGTTATCACACGGAGTCCGATCTCTGCCCGATCGACTAAGACATCCCACTTGGAACAATGAGACATCATCAATATCATACTTTCATAATTACCACCATGTGTACATCATGGAGTCCGATCTCCGCCCGATCGGCTAAGCCATCTCAGTCTAGGACATAACCCTATCATTATTAAATTTTTTAGTTCACATCTCATATCATTATTATCCTTTAGTTCACATATCTTCTCATCATTTAGTCACAGTTCTTGGCACTTGGACCTATTTAACCTTTTAGGTTACATTCCTTTCTCCAACCATGTCATATATTCATATTTCTCATCGACCAAAACCATCACATAAGAGGAGTCGTACACATAGTAAAGAAAGAGCAGAATGATCATAATTCATACTTTAAAATAACATAATGACATTGTAGTAACATAGAATGACATGAAAGCAAGAGTTTCTCAACTTAACACACAGAACCCACTTACTCATTTAGAGAATCAAACAAGGGAATCATACCGTACATTTTGGCACCAACGATTTTATTCTATGAAGATTAGAGTTAGCCATACATACCTCAAAGAGCTTTTCCTTAAGTTTCTACAATACACCAACACCTCTAGCAATAACAATATATAAGGAGATAGCGTAAATTGATTAATAATTAAGAAGATTACCCATGGTGTAACTCTCTTAGGAATTTCATCAAACACCTAACATGTGAAGTAGACTACAAGGTTTAAAAATGGCAATTCCTTCTTCCCTCAACCAATTTTAACATGAACTTCCCAAATTAGTTCTTTAATATCACATACTACAACTTAGTCCCACATGCATGGCCTATTTCTAACCCCCACAACATATTTGAACCCTTAACCTCTTGCATGATATTTTGGAAGTATGACTTACCCAGATGGAGGACAATCTATAGTTATCTTCCTTGATTCTTGAAGACTTGAGCAAGATTTGGGTGATTATGAAGCTAGGCCCCCTATTTCTCTCTCTATATGCTCTCATCTCTCTCTAAAATCAGTAGAAAATGACCCCAAATGAAGCCCCTAAACCTATTTATGAAAATGGGGTCAGATTATAAAAATAGGAAAAATAAGCCTCCAAAACCGGGTCTGCGGTCGCATAATGGACCGCAAAACAAGAATGTGGGCCAAAAAATGCATCGCAAAATAGGTGCCCAAAACTAGGCAACACTGGCCCATTTTGCGACCAGATTTGCGATCGCAAATAAAAAATGCGGACCGCATTTTGATTCTGCGATCGCAGATTCGACACAGGATCACATTTTTCCAGCCTTTGGTAATTTGATCATAACTTTGTGTAGAAATATCCAAATGACGAACGGTTTGAAGCGCTGGAAACTAGACTCGTTTATTTGATAGGTTTTTCATCACATAAATACCTTATATATATTTAGATATGCTCATTCAAAGTGTGGACTAGTGCAAACACATTCAGAATTTTAGCCTATTATGAAATTTTCCCATTGGGATTAGACTTAGGCTTCTCCTTGGACCTCACATTACTTATTATAAGACCTATACACTTATTTACCACATCCAATTCATTTACATCATATTTATAGCACATAAAATATTATAATTAGCCTACCTGGCACCCTCGAAATTCTAAATTGCTTAGCAAAATTTTCCGGGGCCTTACATTCTCCCCCGCTTAGGATCATTCGTCCTCGAATGAGAGGTAGATCCTGCCCCAACAACTAACATAACATATCTCATTTCTAACCTACCCCAAGTTCCTAAATTTTGACTAACTCCCAATTTTTTCAGAAATTTCGGCAGCATCTCCTTTGTAACTAGGCCTATCCACCTGTCAGAGAACCACCCAAAACCATCGTAAAAACTTCATCAATAACTCGACAAAGCACCACAATGTATATATCCATAACACTAATCTTAGCATTACAAGAACTACATTATCATAATGACACCTGAACATGGACTGCACATTTTTAGATCATAACACCTATAAGGTACCTTTCAAGTCAAAACTAATTGATATACAATCAAGCAAAAATATTTTCTTTTCACGACACTTTCGGCCTTCAAGGTGGCCTCTTCGACTTACAAGCTTTGCCATAACACATTCATGAAAGCAATCCCAACCCCTAAACTTACCTAACAAGGATGACAGCTAGATACCTCGCATAAGCTAACTATCCATTAACTTCACCTTCAATAATTTCCACCAGGATGATACGCAAAGGATCTCCAACTACCTTCTTAGACATAGACATATGAAAACACAAATACATGAGGAACAACTACGGGGAAACATCATACTCCTAGTGTAACCTAATGGGAAATGCGCTTATGTACCCTTCATTATCAATTCACATAACATTTTATCTTCAGGGGAATTTTTTTAGAATAACCTGTTCATCTTCCTGGATTCTAAATCTCTATGCGAACACCCAAACTAAACATGTGGTGAACTTCACGATTACTCTAAGATGTGCTATAATAAATCAACCATAAAATTACCTATTGAATATATGTGATCACAGGGTGACTTTGACACGTTTGAACCTTCAATACCAAATAGATCTAATACAATAAGGAACAACAGAGTTCAAGATTGGGCTGGAATATTCAGGAATCCATTGATGTGCTGAGCAGAGTATTTCATGAGGTTATATGCTAAGATACACGAGAATTTCTATTAACGATGCTGACATGGTTAAATCCTGGTGACGACATCAATTTTCAGATAAATGAAGCATAGTGGTAACTAGTATTCTTAGATGAGGTGGATACATGTATGTGAACTTGAGATTTTAAAGAAGTGATCACGTATGATACACCAGTTTTGTCCCTGAGTGTAAGGTAAGTAGTTGAGCTCAAATGGTAAGACTCTTGCAACATGGGTGTGATCGAGGCCGCAAATGAAATACGTGGAATTTGATTTCACTCCTAACAATAAGCGACACAAGGACCCTATGCCACAAGTGCATGACGATGGAAAAGAAGTCATCCACTTATGAAATTATCATAATTCGAACAATTTGACCCTCCTTGAAAACTGATCCTGTAAAGGATGATTAGAGGTACGACAACTGTTCTTCCGAATCAATGTACTTATGGTATGTGAAAAAATCTAGGAGCGTTTTTAATTTCAATCCTCTTACGGGTGAAACCACACAGCTAGGACATCGTACCATATGGGTGAAATCATGTATGGGTTAGGGGGGTTCTGTCGGTTGGCGTAAAGCTTCGGGAAGAAAGACAATTAACACTCCTACCCTCCCTAAGGCGGTGGAATACCAGGGGCAGCAAAATCCCCCGCACATGACAATGACGTTGTCAATAATCCTAGAAGCCGAGTGAGCAGAAGGCCTCATAACCTCATCAAATCCGACCCATTTAAGACTTTTGAAAAGGGGACACACTTTGGTTTGAAATCATGGCAATTTAAGCTTGAACTTAAGGAAAATCATTACTTTTGGGACCCATGAGACAAGCCCTCGTAGCCCTAGAAAATCGTCAACAATGGCGAGAAAGTACTTAAAATCATTACGAGTTAGTGTAGAGTAAGGCCTCGAAGTGACCATATGAATAATTATGGAAGGGTGAGAAGTCTTGATGCACTTACCGGAGAAGAGTAACCTGAGTTATCTAGTCACATGGACAAGCAGAGCAGGTAGATGATTGTTTAGGAGAGAATCTCACAAGGAGTACGAGCAATATCTTTTTATTCTAATAAAAAGGAACATGCCCCGATCCTTGATTCCATGAGACTTCCTCTTTGATGCCATAAGGCATAAAATTAGATTCACAAGGAGAGTTACCAGATGGAAATAGATAGTAAGGCAACACAACTAAGAGCACCATTTGGAATCAACCAGCTTAAACAGAGTTGAAGACATTAGAAGTCTGTAGTAAAGGGGAAATTTGCCCACTCTCAGGGGGCTTGTAGAGTACAAAAAAAATGAGGTTAATTAAATCAAATCATATAGTTGGATAACTAGTCGAGAAATTGAGATAATATCGCATTGAAGATTATGGGTAAACAACACATGATGCAAGGCAAATGAAAAGAAAGTGAGATAGCTTATAGAAGTGACCTTTACATTGTAACCACTAGGAAGGGGGTTAATATAAGGGATTACGAGAAGCTAATTTTTTTTGAAAGGAGATCTATGTATGCAGTCACGTGACGTATAGCTCCAAAATTCAAAAATCCAATTATGGCTAGCAACTCTACTTCACAATGAAGCACTACAACACCCTTCTACAAAACCAGCTATTACCAGCCAAATTGGGAGAGGCAATAAGACTTAACTGAGAGAAAGGCTTTGACATAAGAATGTGTTACTAAGTGTATTGCTCCTTAGTAAACCCAAAACCAAAAGGTGAGAGCCAGACTGATAAGCAAATCGTTGAACTAGCACATGCGTAGATAATCCATTATCAAGAACGAGGTCATTCAATCTCAGCAATTGCGACATGCTATCAACCCTTGATGAACTTGAAGTGAGGTGGGGACCCATGTAATTTGTGGCATTTATTGATCCAATGACCAGATATCTTGAAGTATTTTCAAATTAGAGCCACTCTTTTTGGTTCAGAGTTCAACCTTTAAGGATAGTGCTTCTAAGGGGGATAGGATTGAGAAGGGATAATATAGCTGATAGTGAATGAAGCAGATTCGTAGTTAAAGTAAGAGGATGGAATGACTTGTCTTTCCACCTATAATTCTATATCCTTCTTTAGTTATGTCAGAATACTGAAAACCCCAGTAATATCAGAAGACCGAAAACTAGTTAACCAGAAATAAAGGTCTTGTTACATCTATCCCATTTTCTGGATTCAGCGGAATTGATAAAGGATTTGGGTGGATTACCATTGATAAAAGAAATTGTATTTCTAGATACCAAGGACACAATTATGCTCTTCCTTCAGCCCTCGAAATTGGAACTGAGAAATGGGTCATCAACTAGGGGAAGGCCGGGTATGTCAGAGGAGCTAAAAAAAAGGAACTTGAGGTTTTAGGAGTAAACTCAATAGCTTCACGTCTAGTGGATCCACTACAAACATTAAAATTAGTTGGATTCGTAGCAACGTAGAGAAATTAACATATAGCGAAACTTAAACAAGTATTACGCCAATCAAAAGAGGAGCGA
Source organism: Nicotiana undulata (assembly GCA_005239495.1). NCBI lineage: Eukaryota > Viridiplantae > Streptophyta > Magnoliopsida > Solanales > Solanaceae > Nicotiana > Nicotiana undulata. The sequence goes on from ML265530.1 coordinate 24,733, forward strand.
AAATATTCGTCTTACTTACAACCAAAAGAAGAACAACCTTCAAGAATAAGATGAGCAACAAGAATAAGTAGCATGATCCAGTTACATGGAGGCTCGATGGACCCTAGCTTCGATGGAGATTTAATAATGTTAAAAGTAATTGAGCAGACCAAATCCAGAAAATAACCTGTCGGAGAAGAGGGAGATTCCCGCCAAACAAATAAAAATCTTGTCGATTCTGACCACTAGGCCAAAATGAAGGCCTCAACAAAGATAGAGCGAGGGCATTACCATATTAGAGATGATGGTGACACAAGGCAAGATCTACGCTATGATACTATGTCAACATTCAGATGATGCAAAAACTTGAAGAGAAATTGCCTAGGGTTTCGAATAGAGAAGAATAAATGGTCGAGAGAAAATACCCTTTTATTTTGTGCAAAAGTATTAGAATTGTCCATCCATTCATTCGGTAAGAAGTTCTTCAGGGGTAGTCCTTTGTTAGAGTTTAGATATAGCTACAACTCAATTCAAGGACATGATTTTATAGCTCGATGTCATAAGAGATTGCATATAAGAAAATTTGCGGTGGAGTGGATTCACGAATTAGTGGATCTCGTTTCAAGAGTAGGTGCATGCAATGTTTTGTGACTCAACTTTTATTAAGACCATGCCTATGAAAATTCTTCAATATGGATGTACATATACAACAAGAGTATGTTGGTTGTTCTAAGGAGTGACTTACTTGGTGACTTTAGGTTGATAGTGCAATAGCTTAATCGATGCCCCTCGACTCCACATCCCTAACGTACGTTGGTACCATACCGATATATCGTAGGATCTGGGGGTGTAGTGACATTAATAGGGACAAGGGCACCCCCCCTAGAGACATGTTCTACTAATCCCTCCAGGGCTCAATACATTCTTTTAACAAGCCTTTGGGCAATCTCCTTCGGACTCAATGGTGAGATCGATCCCTCCTTACATGCTTCAAATTCGCAGATTATGGTGTAAAGATTAATAATCTTGAGAATATGACTTAGAGAGGAAATTAGTTCCCTATCTTGAGCTCTATCGCACGATCTGGAGTATCAAAGAAGGTGGAATTCCTAAATGTCCAAGTATCCCCCTAATTATAGATGTGGTCGACTACACACCGATAAGAAGGGCTCTACTAGACACGGCTATGAGATATCCTAGGACACTTTAAAACCTAGGCTCTGATACCAAGTATACCAACTTGTCACGACCCCAAATCCTAACAGGCCGTGATGGCGCCTATCGTGGAACTAGGCTAGCCGACCATCACTTTACTACGCTTTTGTTCAATCATAACAGTTCACAATTAGATAATCAGCAAGCAACCATAGCATAAATAATATAAATAAGTCTTANCGACTGCTGCTAACGAACGAGGCAACTACTGCTCCAAATTGATACCTGGATCTGTGCACAGAGGCACATGGAGTCTTTATGAGTACGCCAACTCAGTAGTAATGAAAAGAAATCACAGTCTGAGAAATATAAAGCACACAAACAGATACACCATTTCACAAAAGCCAGTAAAACACCAAGTCACCAAGTAGTATTCAGCAATTTCATAGGTTCAAAAACCAGTTCCAAACTCCTTTGAAAAACAAGTACAATATCAGTATATCTCAGTGAAATCCTCAGTAAAACCAGTTTGAAAATGAAGTAAATCATAGCTTGAAAACATAGTAAAATCATCATAAAAGTGCCCCTCGGGCCAAAATCATTTCTCATAACAGATGCCCTCAGGCATTCCCTCAATCACTCAGTATCAATCATCACTCAGTATCAGCCCCGCGGGCAATCATCATCACTCAATCGGTACCGGCGCTCACTGGGGGTGTGTTACAGACTCCGGAGGGGCTCCTACAGCCCAAGCGCAATAATAACATAAGGCCTGGAAGCCTTCTCATCTCTCTCATGAGGCCTGGAAGCCTCCTCACATCACTCATAAGGCCTGGAAACCTCCTCACCTCTCTCATAAGGCCTAGAAGCCTCCTCACATCACTCAGTCAGACACTTTCAATTAGCCCTTAGGCCATAAACAAACCGGGTTCTCGACCCAAAATAGTGTTTCATTTTTCAATAAATAGTATCAAAATACTCGGAGTGTCAAAACCATTCATCAGGAAAAGACTGAGTGTAGTTCACACCATATCAAGTGAGGAAACACAGTAAAACAGTCCCCCAAGGGGTAAACCGATCGGCACTAGGCCCCAAACACGGCTTACAGCCCAAAATCATATAATAATAAAATAGTACTAATTAAGCATAGGCTTAAAAGTCGGTTTAGCAACTCAATAGTCGCCTAAATAGGAAAGATGTTTCCAAAGTTTCCACCTTTTTATTTCAAAACCCGTGAAAGGGTGCATAGTCCGGGGTTTCATACCCTCAGGACAGGATTTCAAGACATTACTTACCTCAAAACTAGCCCGAAATTATTCTGCAACACGCTTTCCTCTCGAATCAACCTCCGAAGGCTCCAAATCTTCCAAGTTAAGATTTTTATCATCAACATATGCTTAAGGAATAAATTCCAATTGAAAAATATCGAATTTAACTCAAAAATCCGAAACCGGTCATAACCCGACCCCCTGGCCCGCGTCCCGAAACTCAGAAAGTGTTGCAGAAAATTTTTCTTCATCTTCCCACGAGTCCGTACATATAAAGAGCACCGAAATCGGAGTCCGTTTGACCCCTCAAATCGACTCTTGAAGGTCTCATAATCTCATGCCCCAAAATCTTATTTTTCTACTGTTTTTCATGAATTAAAGGCTGGGGTTATGGTCTATAATCACCCATAAACGAGTTTTAATAATCAAATTGCTTACCTCTGTGATACCCACTGATTTTCTCCTTAAAAAATCGCCCAAAACGCTTCTCCCCAGTCAAAAATTGAAAGAAAACTCGAACTGCTCGTTATATATATATTTTTCACGCGTTTTACTACTCCCAATGGATTCCTTGTGAAATTCTAATCAATTTAGGCTTTTGAATCACTCAATTTGACCTTATAATGAAGGAGATATGTAGGTTTTAAGATTTGCAAATAGTGCAGGTTTTTAATACGCCGTCAGGGGCAATTTCGTCATTCACCTGAAAGATCTGGGCAACCTTGGGAAAATGGCCATAAAATCCTCATACGATGTCCAAATTCGACAATTCTTTTTGCTACAGGTCCGTAATTATGATACGGATCTAATAATTCTTTCAAAACAGTAATCGGAGCTCATTTGTTCAATATGATATCATTTATGCTTGAAGAAACGACGCCGAAGCATAAGAAAAATGAGCACAACGCAGCCCAAACCTATCCAAAACTCACCCGAGCTCCTTGGGACCCCAACCAACTATACCAACACATCACATATGATCATTCAAACTTAGTTTCACTCTCAAAACACCAAAACTAACATCAAAACACCAAAATTACATCGGATTCAAGCCTAAGAACTTTGAAATTTCTAAAATCCACCAAAGATGCCGAAACTATCCAAAACAACTCCGATTGACCTGAAATTTTGCAGATACATCCAAAATGATATTACGAACCTGTTCCAACTGTCGGAATTCCATTCCGACCCCGATATTCTATTTTCCACTGCCGACCGGAAATCACCAAAAACTAACTTTCGCCAATTCAAGCCTAATTCTACACTGGACATCAAAGAATTATTCTGAACACACTCCTAAGTCCAAAATCACCTAAAAAGGCTATCTGAGCCGTAAAATCCGCATTTCAAGGTCGTTTACCAATAAGTCAACTCTCAGCTGACTTTCCCATTTTAAGGTTATTTTTAAAGACTAAGTGACTGAATTCTCATTTAACCATTCC
>ML265531.1:0-11016 GCA_005239495.1 Nicotiana undulata
ATATTCCTACTGATCTCTTATTGCATTTATTGGCAAGATTTGATATTCCTCCTGTACTGCATGGCAATTTTTGAGTTACGGACTGAGTTTTGGTAGATAAATCTTGAGGAGATTTTGATCAAGGGATTTTATTGAAATGTATTATTGAGAAAAAGTAATAGTTTTTAAATAATTATATTTGAATGACTTTTACATCGAAGGTATATTTGAAAACTACTAGTCTTGCCTTAAATGATATTTGGAAGTCATTTATTGGGAAAACATCTTTGGGAAGTTTCGTATTTTGAAAGAAACTATGTTTTACGTAATTCTCTTTATTAAATATACTTATATCTATTTTTGGATAAATTATGTTTTCAAAGGAAACTCTTTCATACTAAAATGATTTTATTTGCAAAGTTTTTCATATAAACGGTTGTTTAAAGGTTTTCACCAGTTTATGGATTTTAACGGCTAAGGCCCGATGTGAACAAACCGACGTAGAGTTGAGTTATTGGTGTTCTCTATTGTATTGTGTTTTCTTTCGGTTTGGCTTGTTTTGTTGTCCATCTTTCTGTGTATTTTTATGATGTTTCGTTGGTTAATTTCTGTAATTTCATTCCACATTATATCATCATTGTTGTAAATTATTCCGTGAAGTCTTGGATAGATGTAGTGTTCAGTTATTTCTGTATTCATGTCAGTTTATCTTGTTAGACCAGTGGTGTCTTGACTAGTCCTTATCACTACTCCACCGAGGTTAGTCTTGATACTTACTAGGCACCGCTGTGGTGTGCTCATACTACACTTCTGATCCAGGTATATACATTGTTAGTAACTGAGTGGATCATTGCCGAGAAGACTCAAGGTAACCTGCTACTGCGTTCACAGGCTTCAGAGTCACCAGTAGCATTCATATACTGTTGTATTTATTTCCAAACAGTTGTATTTAGAAGTGTAGAAGATTCGTAGAGTTTATGACTTGTATTACCGGACTTTGGGAAGATTTGTAAATTCTGTCAACATTCTATATCGAGACTGTTAGTTTCCTTTTATTATTGTTGTTATTCAGTAACTGTTAGACTTACCTGGTCCTTAAGACTAAGTGCCATCACGATACCCAACGAAGGGAAATGTGGGTCGTGACAAAAACTATTTTTAATAACAAGAATAATATATTCATACTAATATTGGGAAATCGGGATAATGGATATTTTACACACTATGTATAAAAGGATAGTCGAAACATTGTAGTAAAAAATTGAGATCAGATTTTATTTATAAATTAAATAATATGATAAAGAAAAATCACACTTTAGAATACAAGAAATAGATTTGAAGTTACTGTTGAAATACTCTTATAGTTAATTTTTGGTGTATTAGAATGAGTATGGTAAAAAATAAATATTAAATTCAGACAAGCTAATGAAAAGCTACGTGACAATGTAATAACATTAAGTATTGAATAATGTAATAGCATACTGTGGAACAAAAGAGAAAAAAATTCAAAAATTTTATCATACAAAAGAAGAAGCATAAACCTTTATTTAAATTTGAGATGAGAAAGCTTTGTGTAAGTATAATAATAAATAACATGTGGATAAGGCCATATAACTAAAGTCTAATGTCTAATAGATAAAAAAGATCAAAAGTATTAAATAATATAAATAAATAGAGATAATATGAGGATATTTATACTAAAAATTACTTTAGAAAATAAAATAAAGTAAGTATACATACTTAAAAAATTAATAAATTAAAAGAATTTAAAAATTTCAAGCAATATTTTGAAATAAAATACATATTTTATTTAATATAAAAAATACATATTTGTCTATGTCACATCTAAAAATAGTAGTGGATAAAAGTATTAAATAAAGTATAAAGTAAATAAATTTTTTTACATTAAATCGTGATAATATTACATATTTGATAACATAATAGCAACAGTAAGAAAAAATAATTAAATAAAAAAACTATATTAAAAATAAAAGGAAAAGACTAATCGTGAGATTAAAAATTTCTTAAAATTATGATGAGAACGCTTAAAATATGAATATGACCACAAAATTCAAGTATTGCTAGATAAAAAAAAATTAAAATTTGATAGAAAATTAAATATTTAATATACTAAATAAATATCTCATGTTGGTAATTTTACTAATGAAAATAAAACTAAATATGTATCTTGAAACTAAAAGATAAGAAAATTTAATTGCACATAATAAAAATATAATTATAAAAAAATTCATCAGACTTGAAATATTATAAAGGAAAATATGTATTAATTTTTAGACTAATTCAAAGTTATATTTTAAAATAAAAGTTTTAGTATAGGTCAACAAATTTGTGTAAAAGGTTATTAAAATTACTTAGTAGGAAAGAGAATATAGAAAGAGGAAAATAGAGATAGTGTGATGATATTTATATAAATTTAGTTAAAATATATAAATTAAATTATTAAATAATATTCAAAAATATTATTGATAGAGTTAGATGATGAAAGATTTTCGAGTAAAATACATTAATATTTAAGAATAAAAAAAGTTATATTTATTGATGATTATTAATGGGGTAATAAGTAAGACGGTAAGTCAATTTATAAGCTAATAAAAGATCAGATTATGGTATAAAATATTAAGTAATAAATAATGCAATAACTATAAGCAAAGAACAAAAAACACATCTGTCTAAATATGTAAAGGATAAAAGTTATTCAAATTTGAGATGAAAAATAAAGTGGTAATAAGAACTTTGCTAAAATAATATGATTTAATATGCTCAAACAAGAAAGATCACAACGTTATATGTTGAGTATTCTTTAATATTGACCATAAAAATATACAAGTGACAAAATGAAGATATTGAGTTATTACAGTATAGATAAATAAAATATGTTATCCATTATGAGATTTGAAAAATAGTTTCATGTCCTGCTTCTTAATTAATATCCAATAGTTATTTATAATTTCTATATAAAAGATTTAATTTTAAAGTTATTTGCACATAATTCAAATAATTCAAATCAGAATTAGACATGATTTATGTTCGCGCATCGCGCGGGTACTAATACTAGTATATATTATATTGAAAACTGTTCGTGCAAGTAAGAGAGGCAAAAATTTCCATGTAACCACACTGTTTGAGAGTAGTATGCTGTTTCATCAACACTGGAAAATAACAATAAATCACTAAAATTCTTTGGGGGAGAGAATTTGTTGAGAGTTGCCATCACTTCAACAAATCTAAAAAAGGAAAGTACAAAAAAAAGTCTCACGCTAGCTGACCCACAGAATCAATGTCCATTGTACTGCCTTAAAGCTTCTAAACAACATTGGAAGAATAGAAGCTCACTTTTTCTTAACCAATTAGCCCCTCAGCAGAAGAAAAAAAAAAACAAAAATGAGAAGGAAATTCTAACCCAACCTTGTCAACTGCAAAAACCGTTATATTTCAACTACCAAAAAGAAGAAAAAGGAAGGCAAATGAAAAGTTAAAGAAAAGAACAGTATATTCAATAATAAAAAATTAAAGCAATGTACAATTTAATTGTTTTACTGCACAGACTAATTCGTATTACGTCATATAGTCCATTTTTTTATAATATAAAAGGTATCATAAATTCGTATATCGGACTTAGACCTGTGATTAAGGAAGTATATTACAATTATACTAAATTATTTCACATAATTATAAAAAATAGTTTCCTTTTGTTTTATTTTCAAGAAAGGCATAAAGATATAAAATGCTAACTCAACCCTCTTTTGTCCCCTACTACAGTGTTCTTCATACATCTTTTCTTGTTCTCTTCTCTTTCCTACAAAAGCCAAAGACACACTACACAGAGCTTCAACACATAAAATCTCAGAGCTCCCTCCTCTATATCTAAAATCCTCTTCCTTTTGTGTCTTTTCTTGTTCCCTTCGGCTTAATTTTTTTTTTTTAAATTTTCAAGAAACTTTAAAGAACTCGTTTTTCCTTCGATCTCCATTTTTCTTTTTGCTGAAATTCCACTCAAGAAACAAAACGCCGTCGTTTCAGAGAACTCTATTGTACGTGAGAATTTAGTTTCCAATTTGGGAAATAATGTAGGAAACGATAGAAAGAGGTTCTTTGTTCTTGTTTGAGAGTACTCAAAATTGGGACTCCTTTTTCTCCCTTTCTTTTTGCATGTGGATTATTATTAGATCTCAAATTGGGCTATTTCTTGCAATTGAATTGGTTTACTTTTGTACTTTAATGGGGTCTGAAGTGTAAATAACTTAAATATTTGTTCTTTCTTATTTTTTTTTGTTTTTTTCAATGCTACAGTGGAATGCTTATGGGTTATGGTCGTTCACTTCTGGCCGAGTTTCTACTTTCTGGTGATTGCCCATCTGGTTAACTTACTCAGAATAAAAAAGGTTCAATCTTTTTGCTATTTGGTTTTGTTTTTTTAGTGGTTGGGTAAGTATGTACTCCTTTTTTGTTTCTTGTATGTATGTATGTATGTATGTATGTATGTATACGTATGTTGTGCTAAGATCAATATTGTTGGATCAAAAGATACGTCAGACGGCTTGTGTCATTGAATTAGGTTATTGTGGTTCCAGTATTGGAATATTAGGGTTTCAAGAAGATAAGTTGGAACAGGATACGGGTGCCTAATATCCCATATGTCCAAGCGTTAGTGGACAGAGTTACTCGGTACCTAGTGGAGGTAGCAAGTACCCAATGGAAATAGTCCAGCTGCGGAAGCTGGCCCACTTACCATGGTTATCAAAAAAAGGGAAGGGGTGCCTAGTGCTATTCTATTATTATTTTGATTTTCTGTTTCTGTGGAATGGTGTTACTATGTCTCCATCTTTGGGAAGTGGAAAAATATCACAATCTTGTTGCTGTAATATTGTTTAGTATTGAGATGGGCCGGAAAAAAGAATGGATAAATAGGAGTCATGTAGTCGACTCAGACCAATTTGGGATTGAGGCACAGTTGATTGATTGGGAAAAATAAATTTAGCAGTGAAATAAGGCAGTGTTTGCTTTTCTGAGATGGAGGTGGTACTCCTAAAACATCCTTCCATGAAGAACAAGAAGAACAAGTTGAAGAGAGGCTTGTATAGATTGAATGTCTCTAACATCTAGTGTTGTAACTTATGATTAAAATAGTTTATTTAGAAAACTCTTACTAGAATTACAAAAACTTCAAGAATTTATTTATGCCTTATTCATCCTTATCCATTCAGTAGTGAATAATTCCTTTTGGCGTATATAGTTGTTTTCCACCGTTCCTTTCTTTTTCTTTTCTTCATCCCAAATGAAGCCTCACAAGTTACCTCTTTTGCTTTAGTTTATAAATGTGATCCTTGGTCTCTTCTAAGCTATGTTACATAGATTCTTTTGTGAGTACATACTGAATACTAGATTCTTTTGTGAGTACATACTGAATACGAGTTTGTGCAAGAATCGTTACGGCTACGTCAAGTTCTTTGCTAATTTAGAGTATTTTGAACCAGTGTTTTAAAGGCGCGAGCGTAAGGCGAGGCGTTTTACATATGCCTCATCGGGGCGTAAGCCCCATAGGTATTTAATTTTAATCTTTTATAAAATAATATAATTACAAATATGTCAAATATATATATATATATATTTTGTGTGTGTGTGTGTATGCACGCTTGCGTGCGCGCGCGCTTCATGCCCACAAAAAACTAGTCAAAACAATCTATTATACGCTACTTAGAAGCTCAAGTAACTTGAGTCGAAAAGAATAAAGTTTTCTACATGAAGGAACAAAAAAGATGAGTAACCTGCAATTTGAACTTTGAACTTGCTCCTATGACGGAGAATGAAGTTCTCTTTGTATTTGTAAAAAAAATTGAATATTCGTTGCTTTTAGGAGATATTAGCAGACTAGCAGACAAGATAAAGAATTAGGAAAGACCATGAATTGGGGCTTCAATCAATAAAAAAGGTCTTAACTTTTAAATTTTATACATTTCAGTTCCTTTTCAAAAACTTTTGAGTAATTACCAAGCCGAATTTTGAGAATTGGGGTATTTTATGAAGGACTTATTCAACAAATTTGTTTTAATTTGAAAAAATCTTTGGGGCTTACGCCTCACTAAAAAAATGCGTCCCGAACGCCCGGGTGTATGCCCCAAATTGCTGGGCGTACGCCTCTTGAGACTTTCGCCCCGGGGCGTTTTTGGTGCGCCTCGTCTAAGGGCTGCCCCGAAAACGCCTTTTAAAACACTATTTTGAACGATTGGAACAAAGTATCCTCTCACTTATCACCCCCATTCAACAAGGGTAAGCCAAGGCAAGTGAAGGATTTGCGTAAAATAGGTCCTAAGAACATTTATCCATTGCATAAATTGGCCAAAATTTGTCACATCTTTGCTCAATTTCAGTTTTTCGACCCAAATGAAGCCTTGAGAACTAATCTCTGGCGTTTTCATTTATTAATATATTCCTTAGTCCATCCAACTAAGCACCTTTCTTCCAATTATTCAAAAATGGGAAAAGGGTGATAGAATACATGCTTAGGGGCTTAGGGACAATACAATAGGTAATAAAGAACCAATAAGGTATATGCCTTGTAGATTTACAATAGAGACTATATGCCAATTTAGCTTTCATGAGAACAATGAATGTGAAGTTTAGATTAGATAGGATGATGGTGCCTAATAGACAATTTAGATACTCCCTTTGTCCTAAGGTCTGCGCACACACTAACCTCCCCAGACCATACTTGTGGGATTATATCTATGTTGCGCAGACTCTCCAAAATACAGCCGTACCCATGTCGGATCCTTCAAAAATGCACTACTTTTGGAGGATCCGACACGTATCAGGACACATTTTGGGATAGTCCGAGCAACATAGGATTATACTGGATTTGGATTTGTTGTATGTGGCAAACTTTCTTTTTCCCAAAAAGAATGTCATCTTTCTACATTTAAAAACAATATAATTTTACAATTCTTATTTTACTCTTAATGAGATGATTTAGCCATACAAATGTCTAAGGCTTGTTTTAGACCATAAGTTTCAAAAAATTTCGTTTCCTTCTTAAACTCCGTACTCAGTCAAATGATGCCATATAAGTTGGGGCGGAGGGAGTATATAGGATTCAATCATTTAGATGAATGATAAAATATATGAAGATGAATGCATAAAAGTAAATAAGATAGCTAAAGTGGAGGAGCGCTTTGCAAAAGATACCTGACAAATTGAAAGGTAAATTCCATAAAATTTGCGAAAACCAATAATATCATTTATGCAGCAGTGAATGTTGGGTCTGTAAGTTGGTCTGTCCGATATTCTCATAAGTATAGATGTTGTAAAAGGGAGAGGAAGAAAGACTTGCATATGGTGTTTATTGACCTTGAGAAAGCGTACGAAAAAGTCCCGAGGGAGGTCCTGTGGAGGTGTTTGGAGGCTAGCGGCATTCCGGTAGCGTACATTAGGGTGATTAAGGATATGTATAATGATGCTAAGACTCAGGTGAGGATTGTGGGTGGTGACTCGGAGCATTTCTCTGTGGTGATGGGGTTGCACCAGGGATCGACTCTTAGCCCGTTTTTATTTGCCTTAGCAGTGGATGTATTGTCGCGACACATCCAAGGGGAGGTGCCTTGGTGCATTCTATTTGCCGATGATGTAGTGTTGATTGACGAGACGCGAAGCGGAGTTAACGCGAGGTTGGAGGTTTGGAGACAGACCTTGGAGTCTAAAGGTTTCAAATTGAGTAGAACCAAATAGAATACTTGGAGTGCAAATTCTGTGATGGGACCCATGAAGCAGACGTAGAGCTAAAGCTTGATGCTCAAGTTATCCCCAAGAGAGCGAGTTTTAAGTATCTCGGGTTTATTATCCAAGGTAACGAGGAGATTGACGAAGATGTCGCGCATCGCATCGGAGCGGGATGGATGAAGTGGATGCTTGCTTCCGGTGTTTTATGTGATAAGAATGTGCCGCCAAGACTTAAGGGTGAGTTTTATAGAGTGGTGGTTCGACCGACTATGCTGTATGGGGCGGAGTGTTGGCCAGTCAAAAACTCCCACGTGCAGAAGATGAAAGTAGCAGATATGAGGATGTTGAGATGGATGTGTGGGTGTACCAGGAGAGATAAGATCAAGAAAATGAAGTTATTCGAGACAGAGTGCAAGTAGCCTCCTTGGAGGACAAGATGCGGGAGTCGAGGCTGAGATGGTTCGGACATGTTAAGAGAAGTCCTGTTAGGAGGTGTGAGAGGTTGGCCATGACGAGTTTGAGAAGAGGTCGAGGTAGGCCTAAGAAGTACTGGGGAGAGGTGATTAGACGGGACATGTGGCTGCTTCAACTCACTGAGGACATGACCCTTGATAGGAGGGTGTGGAGGTCGAGGATTAAGGTAGAAAGTTAGTGGGTAGTTTTTAGTTGCTCACCGATAGTCTTAGTAGCACACATGTCCCTTCATATTCTTAGATTTTTATTACGTTATGTGGTTTTGTTCGCTTCCGGTATTGTATTCTCTGTTGCTATTATTTGGTACTACTTATCCTTTATCTGTCCATTTTTCTTTTCTCTTCCCTCTTTCTCCCTTTCTTGCTTTCCTCTTCTTCTTATTACCCTTCCTGAGCCGAGGGTCTATTGGAAACAGACTCTCTACCTGTTAGGTAGGGCAGACTACCCTTCTCATACCCCACCTGGTGGGAACATACTGGGTTTATTGTTGTTGTTGTTGTATAGATGTTGTAAAAATACTAATGTTAAGATGGATGCACGGTCATACATGATTGAATAAAATTAGAAATAATCCCATATGGCAGAAGGTGTAAGTAGGACCCATGGAAGATATAATGAGAGAAAGTCATCCGAGATGGTTTGGCCATAGGTACAAACGTCTCCAAACACCAGTCTGTAGGTATGAAGATGTAGTGGTTAAAGTTGATAAAAATGTGTGTTAGGTCTACCAAGTGATAAAAAAGAGTGTCTGGTAGACCTAAAACACTGGGATGGAAGTTTCACACAAGACCTACAATCTCTCCAAATCAATTTGAAACCTAGGTAGGACTTTTTGATGGAAGTAGAAGATCCATATAGCCATTACCAACTATTTGGAACTAAGGATTAGATCTTGTCGTTCACTTACCTTAGTCCGGTGTATGCCAGAAACTTTTTAGTCTAGTTAGAGACTCGTATCCGTGTAAGGATAAATGTGAGATCTGGAGAAGTCCTAATAAGGCTTTAAAACACTAGCTATTCAGTATTGGAATGAAGTGGACCCGGATACATCAGCGGGAGCAGTCGAACAGACGATTCATACAGCTCATGCTGATAGTAGTTTATGCTTGAGGGTATTCGATTAATTGATTGTTTCGAGTTGGCCAAAAAGATAGCGGCCAATCAACCAGTCAAGTCAAAAGTTAAGAGCAACCATTGAGTGCCTAAACTCTCTTTCATTTGACAGTAGTGGATCAGGCTTGTCATTTTAACTGTATTTAAGGGTTCCACTGGACTTCATTGTATCTCGATTTTGATCTCAAAAACTTGTCTTTGAGCTCTAGGTTTGGATTGCAAATGCTGAAATCTTCAAAATTTCCCCCATCTATCTAGAGCAAGGTTAAATTTACCGCTATCTAGAGCAAGGTTAAATTTACCATGGAACAAAAGTACACCGTGGTTGATATTAAAACGTTTTCCTCAGCTCTCCTTCTTCAGTGTTCTCACTCGTATACTTATTCTCAGAAATGATGCTCATGCTTCCAAGGAATCCCAGGCTCCTCAGACGCCGTCCATGTGGATAGTATATCAGATTATAAGCATCTTCCCCAGAGTAAAGTCCAACTTGAGTGTAACAATATATAAAGGTTCCAGAATTTTACATTTACCAAAAAAGAAAAAAAGGGTTCCAGAATTTTAGTCCAAACTCACTATCCCTTAGCTCTAGGAGGCCTCTATTGGGTTATGAATAGACTCGAGTTAGATTCTTGCTGTGGGTAAAGAGGCAACATGGTCCAGATTTGTTGAGCTGTGTAACTGTCGTCTAAAGAAGAGGTTTTTGAACTGGTCCCTGGGATGGCAATTCAATTACTGCTGTGTGTTAATCACGGGATCAATTCTTTGCTCCTTTCTTCTTTTATTTCTCGTAATTGAGGCTCCTCTCAAGGATGTGCAAGAATTTGCAATTTTAACCCATGGAGGCTCTGCGGGAAGTTACGAAGCGAAGTGCCAATTCAGAAATTCTTCTTTTATTTGTTTTGTTCTTCATTTTCCTGACATCATGTTTGGAAGGATTTAATGAATGTATTGGATATATATTAGGTTATATTGGATAGATGTCTTTTCGGAAGTATATTCCCCCTTCTGATGCACCATCTGGAAGTATGAAGTCATTGAACTTGTCTGGAAAGGCAAATCAAAATTCTCAACCATCTGATCCACAAAGATCAACAGAGGCTGATGTGGACATCGACATGGGTGAGGTCTATTTCTTGATTATGCATTTCCTATCAGCTGGACCATGTCACAGAACTTATGGGCAATTCTGGAATGAACTTCTGGAGCATCAACTTTTACCCCGTAGATACCATGCTTGGTATTCAAGGAGCGGGGAACCAAGTGGTGACGAAAATGATGATGGGATGTCTTTCCCATTAAGCTACAATAGATTGGTGGAAAGGTAACTTTTACTGCCTTATTCATCAAATGTCAATGATATATGGCTTATCAATTCCTTTTTAACCAATCTCTGTCTCTGTCATGTAATGCATCTTTTATATTTCCATGTTAGTAACATGTTTTCTGAATAGCATCAGAGTACAGTTTATGAAATGCTTTCAGATTAAAAGATGTTACTCTCTGTAATAGGCCTTTATCTGTTGAATCTTATGAACATCAAAATGCATGTGAAGAACAGAGATCAGTCAGTTGTTTTGATTCAAGAATGAAGTCATCTGCACAAACTGCAGATACAAAAAAAAAATAAAAAATCATCTGGTTTATTATGCTACTCAGAACATGTAGCTTTTGTTTGGCCAGTTAATCTCTTATTACTTCTTTGCTGTCCTCCCC
>ML265533.1:0-13710 GCA_005239495.1 Nicotiana undulata
CTAGGGATTGTTTTGATCTTTTTAATGAAGAAAAGCAAAATTTGAAGAGGTTTTTTATAGAAATAAAACAAAGAGTATGTATTACCACTTATACCTGGACTTCTATACAAAGAATCAATTACATGTGTATCATTTCCCATTGGATTGATAGTGAATGGAATATGCATAAGATAATAATTAATTTTTGTCCTATTGTTAGTCATAAAGGCGAAGATATGACAAATGGTATTGGTAGGTGCTTACGTGAGTGGGGGATCAATAATATCTTCACTGTCTCAGTTGATAATGCAAGCTCAAATGACGTGACAGTAAAAGAATTATCTAAGCAATTAACAAAAATGGGTACTAATTTGATGGATGGTACTCACCTTCACGTGAAATGTATGGCTCACATCATGAATCTTGTGGTCCAGGATAGTTTAAAAGAATCTTTAGTGCCTATTGAACGTGTTAGGCATGCAGTGAGATATGTTAGGCAGTCTCCTGCGAGGTTGAAGAGGTTTCAAGAATGTTTTGATGATGAACAACTCAATTGTAAAAAAAAACTTTATGCTTAGATGTTCCAACTAGGTGAAATTCCACCTACTTGATGTTGCGCAGGGCTGTTGAATTTTAAAGTGCATGTCACGACCCAAATTCCCACCCTTTAGGCCGTGACTGCGCCTAACGTTGAACCCGCTAGGCCAGCCAAGGTATATCTTGCGATAGCAACTTATAATCATTTAACACGGAATAAAAATGCTAACTCGTCAATTTCAATCAATTCCCAACAGAATCCTTTGAACATTTCTAATAAAAATAACGAAACTTTAAATGCGAAGGTAAGAACATAACAATCATGAAATAACGTAAACTCCCAAAACCGGGGTGTCACAATCTCACGGACTAGCTACTAGAATACTAAATACAAGTCTGGAATGAAAATACAACACTGACTTGAAAATAAGGAGAAAGACAATGAAGCGGTAAAGGAAAGAAGCCTCGGGATCCACGAACGCCAGTGTATACCTCGAAGCTCTGACATGGACTGAAGGTATCTCCCTCAGAACGCTCCACGGGGTCCGGTAGCAGGGTCTGCACAACACAAGGAAGTGCAGTGTAGTATCAGTACAACCGACCCCATGTACTGAGTAAGTGCCAAGCCTAACCCCGGCCGAAGTAGTGACGAGGCTAGACTTAGCATAATACGATCACCTGTCCTAATCTAAGCAGATATATGTACAAGAATTAACCGATAATGAAGACAAGTATGATCAAATATAAGAGATATGGGAACAAATAGGGGAAGCATAATAACGGGGCATCAATAATATCGGAACTTAAACAATAAAATAAGCTATGGAGAGTACATACTGGGNACAACTATCAGTATACGGGAATCAATCAAATAACAGAGCACGACATTTCCCCTCGTGCGTAATCTCAAATATCAAATTGGCACGGCATGTCCCCTTGTGCATATATCACAACATCACAACACGGCATGTCCCATCGTGTGTATATAATAAATATCAATCGGCACGGCATGTCCCCTCGTGCATATATAACAATATCAACACTCGGCACGGCATGTCCCCTCGTGCATAACAATAACATCACCCCTCTTCCTTACCAGAACAGTATAAATATCAATGGCAAGGAAATTTCAATATAATAGAAATGCAAGACAATAATGCTCAACGAGGGGGTACATATCAATATTAAACACACAATTGCCCGGCAAGGGTCTCAGCTATACCAAGCTCAATAGAGTATCTTTGACAACCAATATTCATCCTCAACAACAAATTACGTCTCATTCTTTCACCACAACCAACAACATACTATTACAAATAATGGCAATTTCATAATATAAAAGACATGGAAGAAAAGCTACGATTACTATCATGTTAGACTCACGGTCATGCTAGACTCTCATCACATAGGTACTCGTCACTCTACCTATGCAACGAACATGATTAACAAGTAAACACGTAGCAAACAATACCTATTCCCTCACCGAAGTTAGGCAAGTCACTTACCTCGGGTCCAAAATAGAGCGATCAACCCTCTAACACCGCCTTTCCTTTATAATCCGGCTCCGAAACGATATTATCTAGACATATTCAACTCAAGTATATCAATAATGACTCAATAACTCAAACCCATAGCCTAATTACCCATTTCTAATCATTCTTCCTAAAATTCCAAAATTTGACCCCGGTCCCACGTGGTCGAAACTCGAGGTTCGAACCAAAACCCGATCACCCATATCCACACGATTAAAAATATACAATTTGTTTTAAGATTCGACCCCAAATTAGGGTTGAATCACCCAAAAATCCAAAAACCTAGGTTCTACCCATAACCCTCAATTTCTACCTTAGTTTCCATGNTGGAATAACACTGCTTTGGACTTAAGAGTTAAGAATTAACTGGGCGATTTTCGCACCTGCGGAAAGAGGCTCGCACCTGCGGTATCGCAGGTGCGGGAAAATGATCGCACCTGCGGACTTGGGCCAGCCCAGAAGGGGCTGCACCTGCGGAAAAGGGCTCGCTCCTGCGGAGCCGCACCTGCGGGATTTTGGTCGCTCCTACGAGAAAACTCGCACCTGCGATGGCCTGGACCGCGCCTGCGGTCACACGTCTGCGGCCTGAGGCTCGCGCCTGCGGACTTTGGGCAAAGGGCTGGGGATCGCACCTGCGAGGCTGGGACCGCAGGGGCGGTCCCGCACCTGCGGCTGGGCAACCGCACCTGCGGTCACACCAGCTGTTGTGCACCAGCAGTGGTTTCTGCTGGTTTTTGGCCTCGCGCGGGGTCCGAGAGGCACCTGGGCCCACACGAGCCCCCGTCCAAATATACCAACAAGTCCTAAATCACTAAGCGGACTCGCTCGAACTTTCGGAACACGAAAAACAACAGCGGAACTCGAAATCAAACCACAAAACTTATTTAATCAAATCTTAAGAACTTTAAAATTCTAGAATTCATTTCAATACGTCGAACCGGCCTAAACTGCTCGGAATGACTTCAAACTTTGAAGATAAGTTATAAATGACACCACAGAACCATTCCCGGTCTCTGAATCTCACTCGGACCTCGGGAACATAACATCACTTTCCAAGTCGCATTTCAAATTCTTTAAAACCTCAAAACCTCATTTTTTATCCGAAACCACTCAATTCAGCCCCGTTTTACACCCAATTTTACAGATAAGACAAATAATATATAATAAACCTGTTCCGGGCTCCGGAACCATAATACGGATCCGGTAACACGGATTTCACATAATTATTTATTTTCAAAATCCTTTATTATTTTCAGAAAACAATTTCTTTTAAAAATTCATTTCTCGGGTTTGGGACCTCGGAATTCGATTCCGAGCATATGCCCAAGTCCCATATTTCCCTACGAACCCTCCGGGACTGTCGAATCACGGGTCTGGGTCCGTTTACTAGAAATATTGACCAAAGTCAACTATATTCATTTATTAATTATCAAAACTCATTCTTTTGTCAGTTTTTCACATATAAGCTTCCCGGCTACACGCCCGGGCTGCGCACGCATATCGAGGTGAGGCTAACGGAGGCTCTCGGAGCCTCGGAACAGAGATATAGCTTAAACTATGTAAGATGACCTTTTGGGTCATCACAGTGCATTTTCACATTATGCTTCTAGTGAAATTGGCTTGAGACATTTTCTTGAGCATTCTTATATTGATGTTAGAATTCCTACAGGTGAACTTTTGAGTAGTGATTGGGAGAATGTAAAATGAATTACAAAGTTTCTTGAAATCTTCTATCTTCTTACTTTGAAGATATATGGATCACGTTATGTTACATCTAATATTCATTTTCTTGAAATTTGCGATGTTGCTGTTTATTTGAAGCAATTGATAGCAAATGAAGATACAATTTTAAGTGAAATGGCAAAGAATATGAAAGAAAAGTTTGATAAGTATTGGGGTGATCCAGGAAAAATTAACAAGATAATTTTTATCTCATATATTTTGGATCCACGTTACAAGATCGAATCGGTTGGCTATGCACTTGTAAAGATGTTTGGTGTAGATCAGGGTCTAACTATACAAGCAGAAGTGACAAAGTACATGACTTCATTATTTTGTGAGTATGTAAAGTCCAACTCAAAAGGTGTTGTGCTTGCTTCATCTTCAGATTGTTCTTCATTGGACACTTCGATTTCCGGGCTTACTGGCAGTCAAGCAAGCACCCCAAATATAGGACTTTTGGAATCACTCATGCAAGATATAAAAAAATATAAAAGTGGGAGTGGAGGTGTTGATACTAGAACAAAGTTAGATAAATATTTAGGTGAAGAAACTGAGGATGACACTAAAGAATTTGATGTTCTTCTTTGGTGGAAATTGAACTCGGCTAGATTTCCTATTCTTGCGGAGATGGCTTGTGATGTATTAGTTGTTGCCGTTTCAAGTGTGGCATCCGAATGTGCGTTTAGTACGGGAGGACGTCTTCTTGATTCATTTAGGAGTTCATTAACTCCTAAATTTGTGCAAGCTCTTGTGTGTCTTCAAGATTGGCTTCGAAATGAAAAATTAAAACAACCTATTAGTGTTGAGGACGATCTTGATAAAATCGAGCAGCTTGAACAAGGTAATAATATTGTTACTATATTTGTTTTATATAAGTCTTGTTAATATGCTTATATTTATCACATGACTCATTATTTTAATTTTCTTCTCCAGATTTAGCCAGCAATGGAAAAGACCCTTCCGTAATTGACGTGTAATGTTAATATATTTGGTAAGAATTAAAATTTAACCCATCAAAGCCTCAAGTATTTGTTGTATATAAGTGTGTATTTACTGTTAATTGAACTAACAGTGGGAAGCATTATTTCTTCAGTGTCCGACATTGGATCCATCATAGTATGTCTTTTATTAGGTTTTTGTCTAGTTGGTGATTATTTAAAGAGTTCTTCTTATAGATGACCATATTCAATGAATATGCAATACCTGAGAAATGGAATTAGGAAAATGGGCTTGTTGAAACATGAGTGAAGCTGGATTATCCAAGAAAGGATAGCCGCTATTATTAGTGTTAGGAATAACTTCAGCTGCTTGTGATGTAATGTTAGTAGGGTTAACTTGCTGCATGTTTGGCAGTGGTGTTCCCAATCCACTAAAACTCTGACCATGAGTGCATCTAACTATCTAAGTCCATGCCAAAGTCATAGTACATTGGATTCAAAGAAACAAGTTTCAAAGATGCTATGAATTACTCTGCTAAATCATTTTTCTTCTTCTTTTCAGCAGGTTGAATCAATGGGGATCTGTATTCTGTAACACTGGTTGATGGCTTGATGTTGAGAGGCGAATTTTGGCCAATGCCCTACTGCTGCTGGACTTCTCAAATGAGCGTCCCCTGATTATTTCTCTTATGTTTTTCATGTAATTGAAATAGGATAAGAAGTAGAGATGGAACTGGACAATGTAGCGCGGACAGAAACTATGTTTGTGTACAATTTGCAAATGTGTTCTGCTTTTTAGTACTGTCATTCTGTAATTTGCAAATGGACGTTAACTAAAGTAATAAATTCTGTAAAACATTGCAACAATAGTTTATGGCAATAACAAAGGTATAAGCTTTTGTTTATAAAGGGAAAGTGTATATTTGTTGCAAATACTTAAGTGTATACTGGCAGGGAGTGTTGTGCTTCTAAATCAGCACAATTACCATAGGTAGAATTAGGCTGATAAACCGCCCCATAACCGTCTGATAAGAGGTAAACCGATACCAATCCGCCATATATCTTATCGGGTGGCTAGCGGATTAATACATTTAAAAGCCGATAACCGATAAGTAAAACCGTTAAGAGTAAATAACCGCCCAATCCGCCCGATAAGCAGCCCTACTTCCAACTAGGAGTGGCAAACGGGCAGGTCGGGTCGGGTATGGTTCGGGTCGAAACGGGTAATTGAAGAAACAAATAAATTATCCGACCTGATCCATATTTAACACAGGTAATAAATGGGTTAACTGGCGGATAAAATAATATTTTACTCTAATAAACGGAATATTATTCATCAACAATTAGAGCGGACGTTAGAAGTTGTTATCTTAAGATGCAAATAAAAGGGGAAAAAGATCTTGTTATAAGAGAACCAAAGATTACATTCTCATGTTGAAGAACGTCTAAAGTCATGCATTTAAATGCTGCTACGTCAAAAATAGTAACAACAATCCCCTAAGGATCTGAACTTGACCAAGTAGTTTAGTCGTTATTTTTGAAATACAGAATAGTTTAATTGTTGGAAAATATAAAAATCCGTTACCAGTTAGCAGATGCGGATCCAAAATTTTAATTTAACGGTTTTAATCTTTATATTTTTATTACCGAATCCATTGCACAATAAAGATTATGAGTTCAGACTATAATATTTATTGAAATTTTGTAGATCTTTTATATATATATATATATATATATATATATATATATATTATATTAAAAGCACGAAAACCCTTAGCGAAATATCGTTCGCTTTTTACCCTTTGAAAACAGAGTTTATATTAGATAAAATTGTAATTTAGATTACCTTCCTACTATTTAGGATTTTAAAATTAATTCTCATTAATATACTTGGCCAAATATTTAGGAGCTTGCTTAAATTAAAATTTCTTTTTGTTAGATAGTAAAATAAAACCTTTAAATGTTAGATATTCATACACAAAATAACCATATAATATGATTCTTTCTTAGATGCGTATTTTCTTTTATTGTTTATGTTATGAACTCTAAGAATGTTTTCTTTTTTACCTTTTCTTATTTTGTAAGAAATTTTACGAATATTTTTTTAAAGAAATTACTATTTTATTTAGAAAATAATTAACTAAATGTACAATAAAAAGTAAATTACATTATGTTCCTCCAATTTCATGTCAACGAAGATACACTTTATTTAAAATAAATGACTAAACATAAAATAAAAAGTAATTACAATTCTTTGTTTAGTTAGTTAAATGTCATTAACCTTTTTCATATTTAGAAATTTAAATATTTTCTTTAATATTTATTTTAGGTCACACATATATTACTTAATATTTTGAGAAAATATATACGCATCGTAGGGTACACGCGCAACACACACACACACACACACACACACACACACACATATATATATATATATATATATATATATATATATATATATATATACATGCCATGTATTAGAGTTATGAGTTCAATTAAATCGGTAGTTCGTAAGCTACATCCGCCTCTGCCAGTAATTAATTATATCAAATCAATAAATATAAGACGTACCTTTCATATACATATTTATTACTTAACCATGGTATGATCAAGTACGTACGTAATATGTATTACAATATCATTTTATCTAATTGCTAAAATTCAATTAGTTGGTTTTACATTAATACCAAATGTGTGTATATATATATATATATATATATATATATATATATATATATATATATATATATATATATATATATATATATATATATATATATATATATATATATATGTGTATATACCTCTCCTCGCTGGCACAAAATTTATAGAGCATGGAGAGAAGCCAAAAAATAGAAGTCTCATGGAAAGGTTGACATTGGACTATAAGTTGAAGATTGGACAAATTAAATATGGGAAGTCAAAATGTCAATATCTTGAAGCCTAGACAAATTAAACTTCAAGGAAAAAATCCACCCCTGCAGTAATAATTTATTAATGAGTATTGAAATATTGGAATCAGCTTTCAAACATTGATTAGGTCAATTGCTTAGTAATTTAATTCTGCTTATATATATTAATTTAGTGAATTAAGAAGTCACATCCTCTTCAAGCACACGTATTAACACGTATATTATAGGATACATACGTAGAGTTCTACATACGTATTATTGGTCCCTTCAGCTACATCCGATAAAAAAGAGAGCAATTTTAAACTTCTATTATAACCGTTAATATTTATCAAAAAAGATTTGTGGCAATATTATTGGATACATACGTAGATCTCTAAACTTGTAATATTCACACAAAGGAAACTTATAGTAATTTTAAGGAATCAAAATGAAAATTAAGCCGTCGACATTCTAAAAATTCTCCCTTCCCATTATTATGAAGGATTTAGGAGAAATCACTGTGAGAATTTCCTTTTTGTAT
The DNA here is from genome assembly GCA_005239495.1 of Nicotiana undulata. NCBI lineage: Eukaryota > Viridiplantae > Streptophyta > Magnoliopsida > Solanales > Solanaceae > Nicotiana > Nicotiana undulata. The sequence continues at coordinate 8,144 of ML265533.1, forward strand.
TGTTCTGTATGTCATCTGTACAGTGTGTGCCTTTTATATACAAGTAAAATTGCCTGACAATGCATCTTTCTACGCTAACAAACTCTAACAGAATTGTAAAATAAATAAATGCAAAAGGAAAATATTTACATGGTAAAATCCCTAATCTACCCCTAATGTTGTTTCTGGAACTTCACAGCTGTGCAGCTTATGAGACGCATGATGAAAGACACACGTCTTAATCATAGCAATCTTTGAGAACCTTAGATGTTCTCTCTCTCAACACGTCTCCTTCTCCATCTGTAATCGGAGACTCGTCGAAAATGGTAGAATGAGAATTTTGTTCGGCGACAAGATTTGAGGTTAACTTATTATGCTTGATGTTCATTTTCTTAACATGGTATCAGAACCATTTCTTGAACAAGACACTCTTCCATCTAGTGCAGAGCTACAATTATGCTTACAGGTTCGACATAACTCAATAGTTTTGGCCTAAATTAATTTTTGTATTGTGTTAAAATCTACTTAATATGTATAATAATTTATTTAGAACCCAATAACCTGCCTTCTATAGTATTCGGAACTTATAAACTTAAAATTCTATCTTTACCTCTGTCTTTCATTGGGGTTGTTCTAGTCTTTCTCTATGTCATTGTAATTTTTTTGTAAATAAGAGAAAATGTGTGTGTGTAACCAAAATATTTTTCATGGTTATATAAGTTGGACAATTTCACTGTTAAGATACAATCCATTGGCACAGTGCAATTGGATAAAGTATCAGATCCTTCGCTTTAGAATGTTCCAACTTGCATGTAATTTTCTAATATTATACACTAGATCAAAGCAAAATAAAGAAAAAAGTGGTCTGCCTGGTTAAACGAGAAAAAAAGAAAAGAAAATAATTTCAAATTTTAAGAGAAAGCTACACTTGGATTGGATTTATTTGAATAGGGAATACTGGGCCTGTCAACCAAATTTAAGAGCAAAAGAAAAGCATAAAGAGACACATTTAGCACAAGAAACCAGGACTGCTATTTTTGCGGCATAGAGAAGAGAGCTTGGAATTCTAAAGTGAGATTTTCCTGATGGCATAAAGCTAGTGTTTGGTTTTTTCTAGGGAATAAGATGTTATATTTCCCCACATTCCTTTTTCATCACATTTTGCTTTACATATATTTTACCAATCTTGTAGTTTGGCTGCTTAATCTTACCAAAAAGACTTTCTTCCTTAATACCTAAGGAAGGTTTGATTAGCAAACATAACATGTAGTACTAATAATTAAGGATTTTGCTCATAGGCGGATCCAAGATTCGACAGTTAAGGAGGCACCGTTATGTTCAATATAAATTTATATACTTATAAAGATTGGTATAGGAGCCTTTGTTAATATCTGATTATTTCTAGAAGAAATTCAAATATATATGGAGTTTTTGCCGAAATCTTCGGGTGCCGGTTATCCCTCTGTCAACCATGTAGGTCCGCCTATGATTTTGCTTATATACGTTGATAATATTAAATATGTTTATATTATTAGTGTAATTTAACATGTTGTAGTAAATTATCTGTCAAGTTACTAATTGCACTTATTATTGATATTTAATTATAGTTATTTTTTTATATTGTTAGGGGTCGTTTGGTTTAAAGAAAAGTTATGCTGGAATTAGTTATGTTGGGATTAGTTATGCTGGGATTAATTATTCTGGTATTATTTCATATTGTCTGTTTGATATGTTGTATTAATCCTGGATTGTCAATTTTACTGCTTTGTCCTGAAATTACTATTCCACCCTTTGGTAGGTATAGTTATCCCGGTACTATTTTAGTTATGCGATAACTTATTCCAGGATTAGTAACCGAACAAAGGATAATGCGGTATTAAATTCTTATCCCACAATAATTTTTGTTTATCCATCATACCAAAATACCCCTTAGTGTATAAAAATTAAACTCAACAATTTAATTGGATTTCTAGGGAGATTTATATGTAAGCACAAGGAGCCAGGTCGTCTGCCAAATTACAAATTGCACTTATTATTATCTTATTATATATTACTATCATTTATCAGTATATAAAAGTTAAAACACAATAATTAATTGGATTTCATGTAACATTTACAAGTAGGCACGGTGAGATGATGTGGCATGCTGACTACAAGTCCAAGTGACCAAATTGGTCCTTGTTTAGAAGACAAAGGCAAAGCTAATGATAGAGACATATGGAAACAAGTGAAAAAATATGCTTAGCTTCTCAAAGATGTTGTTCCAAGGCCTTTAGTCATATTCCTTTTATAACAGCCTTTAATTTGCTTCATCTGTACATATTATGATTAGAATGAATCTAAACTCCTTGACATATTCTTGGCCCCTCCTGCTTTATTCTCTCACTGTCCCCTCCAAATCCTAGTATAAGAAATAGACCACAAAGAAAAAAATGCTAAGTGTCTTATTGATGATATAAAGGCTGCTGGTTTTTCTATTTTCTACCATACACCAGAAGAAACAATGATTTTAAGTGCTCATAGGACACTTGTTTTGCTTCTGATTTGCATAGGACTATTAGCAGTATTTCCAGAAAATGCTGTCTCTATAATAAGTTCACAGCTTGTTTTGAGACAGCAGGGGCTAATGTCAAGAAGTCAACGTATACTCGAGGGATTAGTCCCAAAGGAATTGAAGACTACAAATGATAAACCAGCATCAGTAAGAAAATTATTTGATCCCAATCGCTCGAGCAAAAGAAGAGTTAGAAAAGGATCTGATCCTATTCACAATAGGTCCTGATGTGTTGTTCTTGTCTATCTTTTAAGTTTTGATATAGAGAGATTTTGTACATAGTCAAGACTCATGTAATTTGAAGATGTTGGCAGAAGAATTTTCTGTCCTATAGATAATATTTAAAATTTTGTTTTTGCTTTCTCTCTATCGCTACGAAATTACTCATCATCAATGGTTAGTTTATGCATTTACTTCTTGTTTGCAATGGAGCAATTACCTCAATCTTTTTATTGAGAGGTCTTTTCTCTTAAGCAGACACATCAAGTCAAGTGATGCTTCTTAGTTATTTCAAAGCAGAGGTTGCTATGCCCTTCTGAATTGGTCAGATTTTGTTGGTATTAAGTTGTAACGACGCGGTCTGTCGTTACATAGAACTTGCATTATAATTACTGTTATTGACTTGTCATAGGTTGGTTATACTGTTCTTGATGTGCTGGAGTTGGTACGCTCGGAATCGGAATGGTTGTGGTGAGAATTTAGCCAGTTAGTCTTAAAAATAGCCTTAAAATGGGAAAAGTCAACTGCGAGTTGACTTATTGGTGAACGACCTCAAAATGCGGATTTTATGGCTCGAATAACTTCGTTAGGTGATTTGGGACTTAGGAGTGTGCCCGGAATAATTTTGCGATATCCGGTGTAGAATTAGGCTTGAATTGGCGAAAGTTAGTTTTTGGTGATTTCCGGTTGGCAGTGGAAAATAGGCTATCGGGGCCGGAATGGAATTCCGGAAGTTGGAACAGGTTCGTAATGTCATTTTGGATATGTGTGCAAAATTTCAAGTCAATTGCATGTGTTTTGGATAGTTTCAGCATCGTTGGTAGAATTTAGAAATTTCAAAGTTCATAGGCTTGAATTCGATGTGATTTAGTGTTTTTGCGTTGTTTTTGGTGATTCGAAGGCTCGACTAAGTTTGTGTGATGTTATGGAATGTGTTGGTATGTTTTAGTTGAGGTATCGAGGGTCTCGGGTGAGTTTCGGGGTGATTTCAGGCCATTTCTAGTTGCTGGTTTTTGGCTTCAGGGGTGTACAGTGCGATAGCACTGATTTTGGATGCGTTAGCACATAGAACATTTGGAAAAATCTAATTGTGTTGTGCGATCGCACAGAGTAAATTCTCTGTTGCACTGTCCCGACTTTGGAAGCTTATAACTCAAAATCTATAAGGAATTTGAAGATGATCAAAAAATGAAAGTTGTAGATCTTGATGTCTAGTTTTCATAAAGTTAAGCAAATTGTAATTTGGAGTTTTGTACAAAATGTTATGACCATTATACTAGAGGCTATCAGAAAGAGTTGGAGAAGGCTGTTGGAAAATTGTTCAGTGTTATCGCACCTGAGGGGATGCGATCGCACTGAGCAAAATAGGGAAGGTGAAAATTGTTCAGTGCCATCGCACCTGAGGGGCTGCGATCGCACTGAGTATTGACCTGGACAGTATTTAAATATTTCCTCCGCGACTTAAACCCTCTTTTTCACCATTGTTGTACGGAAAAGAGCTCTTGGGGGCGATTTTGAAGAGGGAAATTCTTGTTCTTCATAGAGGTAAGTGTTTTAGTCATTCAAACTCGATTATGGGTGATTATATAGCATAAAACCAATGTAAATTCATGGAAAATCAGTAGAAAAATTGGGTTTTAGGGCTTGCGATTATGATACCTTCAAGGGTCAATTTGAGGGGTCAAACGAACTCCGATTTTGGTTTTCTTTATATGTACAAACTCGTGAGAGGACGAAGAACACTTTTGTATAAAAATTTCTGAGTTTCGGGACGCAGGCCCGGCGGTCGGGTTTTGACCGAATTCGGATTTTTGAGCTAAATTTGATATCTTTCGATTGGAATTCATTCCTTAAGCACATATTGATGATAAAAATCTGAACTTGATATATTTGGAGCCTTCGGAGGTTGATTCTCGAGGCAAGCGTGTCGTGGAATAGTTTTCGGGCTAGTTTGGAGGTAAGTAATGTCTTGAAATCTTGTCCTGAGGGTATGAAACCCCGGACTATCCACCCTTCACGGGTTCTGGAATACAAAGATTGAAACTTGGGAAATATATTCCCTACTTAGGCAACTATTGAGTTGCGAAACCGATTTTTAAGCCTTTGCTTAATTAGTATTTATATATTATGATATATTTTGGGCTGTAAGCCGTGTTTGGGGCCTAGTACTGATATGTTTACCCCTTGAGGGACTGTTTTACTGTGTTTACTCACTTGATATGTTGTGAATTACACTCAGTCTTTTCCTGATAAATTGTTTTGACACTCAGAGTATTTTGATACTATTTATTGGAAAATGAAACGCTGTTTTGGGTCGGAACCCGGTATGTTTATGGTCTAAGGGAAAATTGAGAGTGTCTGACTGAATGAGGCTTTCAGGCCTTATGAGTGATGTGAGGAGGCTTCCAGGACTTACGAGTGATGTGAGGAGGCTTCCAGGCCTTATGAGTGATGTGAGGATGCTTCCAGGCCTTATGAGTGATGTGAGGAGGCTTCCAGGCCTCATAAGAGAGATGAGAAGGCTTCCAGGCCTTATGTTATTATTGCGCTTGGGCTGTAGGAGCCCCTCCGGAGTCTGTAACACACCTCTAGTGAGCGTCAGTACCGATTGAGTGATGATTTTTGCCCGCGGGGCTGATACTGAGTTATGACTGATACTGAGTGATGATTGATACTGGGTGATGATTGATACTGAGTGATGATCGATACTGAGTGATTGAGAGAATGCCTGAGAGCAACCGTTACGAGAAATATTTTGGCCCGAGGGGCAGATTGTGATGATTTTACTAAGTTTTCGAACTATGATTTACTTCGT
>ML265536.1:1285-22157 GCA_005239495.1 Nicotiana undulata
TTTTTGAACCTATGAATTTGGTAAATACTACTTGGTGACTTGATGTTTTACTGGTTGTTGTGAAATGGTGTATCTGTTTGTGTGCTTTATATTTCTCAGACTGTGATTTCTTTTCATTACTACTGAGTTGGCTTACTCATAAAGACTCCCTGTGCCTCTGTGCACAGATCCAGGTACGAGCTCGCAGCAGTAGCTAACGCAGGATCGTTAGCAGCAGTCACGAGATTTCGAGGTAGCTGTCCAGTGTCCACAGCTTCTCCATTACCCTTCCTTATTTAGTCTTAGCATTCGATTCAGAGACTTATATTATAGTTTTTAGCAGAGTTAGATTTATTTATTCTTAGATGCTCATGACTATAAACTACAGTTTTGGGAGGATGTTTAGAGTTGTTAGGTTATTATTGGGGGCGTTAGACCTATATAAACTATTCGTTATTGAATTGTTGTTTATTTTGCATTATGAACTGTTAAATGAGAACAAGTGCGTAGTAATGTGATGATTGGCTAGCCTAGCACGATAGGCGCCATCATGACCTATTAGGATTTGGGTCATAACTTCCATCTAAATCTTACTTAAAAAGTATTTAGTTCATAAAGAATTTCAAAACAACATAAAAGTCTTAAAAAATAGCATCATTTGCAAGTAATATACTTTAAATAATACTGATATAACAATGATATCATAAGTTATTATATAAGTATTTGTAATATTACTGGTACAAGAAATGGGAGAATGACCATCGACTAAGGTCACATCTGCTTATGTTACTAACTAGGTGAAGTGAAGCCCGTGCTACGCACGGGCCCAACATGTATTTATAATTGAAAGAATTATATTCTATGTCAGTCGGTTTAATCTCATAATTAAAAAGAGCCCCCGTTTTAAAATTTTACCCGACATAATCCATATTGCATAACGACGTGTGAACGTGTAATGTACTCTATCTTTTTTATCATATTCTTCGCGCGTGTAATGTACTTTCTTCCTATTTTATGTAGTACTTTTTCTAATTAGCTTTAAAAAGAATGTCATTTTTTCTTATTTAAAATTATTTATTTTTATAATTCCCACGTTATTCTTAATGAATTGATTTACAACTACACAATTACCTATAGTTTATTTTAGAACACAAATTTGAAAAAAATTCCTTTTTTTTCTTGAACTACATACGTTATTCGAAACCATCAAAATGTCCTAAGTTTTTAAATGCGTCATTAAATGTTGAATGCTTAACGCTTAATGTTCTAAACCATATTACTTATATTTGTCAAATTGTTATATTCTTCGGCGCAGTTCATGTGATAAAAAATTTTCGTTGAGCGTGAATTTAGACATAAAATTTTAACTTTTTAATTAAAATTTATATATGTAAAAATTACTATATATCACAATAATTAAATATGACTTTGCAATATATAAGATTAATTATTACTAATTATTGATAATATTTTATTAATTCATTTCATTCCTCAAGTGTAATAACAAATTACAGAATACATAACCTAAATTGATAAAGAAGTTTTTATGTTAATTTGGTCTATTGAAATACGTTAACGCTTTATTTAATAATTTTTGTTGACGTTTTGTTTAAGATGCTTAATTAATCTTTCATAAAATTTTATCATTTAATCTTTAAGTAGCCCGTGATACGCACTGGACCGATAATACTATATTAAATTCACAAAATTTTAGCTTGTATTTGAATTTTATCCCCTTTTTTTTTTAAGTTTTGCATATTTTAGTGTTCTTATCTCCTGCTTCCTCCTCCTTATTTTTCCAATTTTTTCCTTCTACTTATTCTTCTTCTCAGTTTTTTGGGGTCTGACTCCATCTCGACCCTATTCTTCATTCTTGAATATTAATATAGCATTAAAAAAATTACGAGTTCTATGTCTTCAAGGAAACAAGGAAATTATGAGTTCTGTGTCTTCAAGGAAAACACTTGTATCTTTTATATTGTACATTTGTATATAAGATATCGTGTTGATATGTATTAAATAACGATTTAAAATTGAAACAATTTTGCATACATCTTTGAAGTATCACTTATTGTATGAGGTCATGGATTTTGATGGCACCCTTTACATCTTCTTCTTTTGTAGTCAACTGGCATATGGATGCGCATTATAATAAACTAATCGTAACTTCAATTCTTTTGTGTTATTATAATAATTTTTTGTAAGTTAAATAACACATAAATCTTCCATTTCGATAATTTCAATAATTTAACAAAATATTCTAATGAAGATATATGTGTTTTTATTCTTCTTATACACTGCATTTTAGATTGATTTTCTACATAAATGAAGTTATATGGATTGATCTTCCTAAGCTATTCTCAATTCTGAGGATTAGTGTGTTGTAACTCTGATGGTTGGAGCATGTCAATCAAATAGATTTATGGTAAAAACTTGCTTGGGTGTTCACACTAAATCAACAACAACAACAACAACAAACCCAATTTGATCCCAACATGTGGGGGTCTGGGGAGGGTAGTCTGTACGCAGACCTTACCCCTACCTAATGCAGGTAGAGAGGTTGTTTTCAAATAAAGCCAAAGCATCATTGTGACAGACTGAGATAGTACCTGTAATCACCGCATCTAACGCCATAGCATCAGGCCTAGCCAGAAGTGCATAAATACGTGGCTGGTCTCCACCTGCTTGACCTCCCCCTCTAGGGCGGCCTTTAGCTGCCTGACCACCTCCCCTAGCTGTCTGAGTAGGTGGTGAAGTGACTGGGGCTGAAGCCGAGGGCTGGACCCTCTGCTGAGATGAACTACTAGGACGACGCGGACACTGCCTCCACTCATGTCCGGACTCTCCACTATCATAACAGCTACCTGGAGCTTGAGATGAAAACTGACGAGAACCCCTGCCACCATGATAACCACCAGACGAACCATGCATAGAAGAACCCTGATAAGATGATGCTCGAGCGGAGCTTTGAGCTGGAAGGGCACTAAAAGATGAACGTCCCTGATGAGAATTGCGAGGACCCTGCCCCAAAGATACACCACTGTAAGATGGGCGAACTGGATATGGAGGTCTAAATGGACGACCTATGTTGTGCTGAAACTGCCCTCTAGAAGGGGCACCACTGAAGCTACCTGATCTCCGAGGCCTCTTGACCTCCCTCTCCTGCCTACGAACCGACTCAATATCCCGAGCAATGTCAACTACCTGCTCAAATGTAGCTTCATACACTCTCTCTCTCTGGTCATCAAGATCCGAAGCTGATAAGTAAGACCATCTACAAACCTCCTAATCCTCTCCCTATCAGTAGGGACAAACTCAGAATCATGTCTAGCCAACTCGGAAAACCTTATCTCGTACTGAGTAACTGACAACTCTCCTTGGCGTAGCTGCTCAAACTGTCTGCGCTGCTCCTCTCTGTGGGACTGAGAAACATACTTCTCCAAAAAGATCGTGGAGAACTGCTGCCAAGTGAGTGGTGCTGAACCAACCGGCCTACGCCTCTCGAATGACTCCCACCAACTAAAAGCGGCACCAGCAAACTGAAATGTAGCAAACCAGACCCCACTAGTCTCCAAAATACCCGCAGTACGTAGTATCCTCTAGTAGTTATCCAGAAAACCTTGGGCATCCTCTCCCTATGTACCGCTGAAAGTCGGAGGCTTAAGTCTGTTGAACCTCTCCAGTCTACGTTGCTCATCCTCGGGCATAACTGGAACCACAAAATCCTGGACTGGGACAACCGGCTGAGCCGGGGCTTCTCCCGGTGTCTGAATACCCCGTACAACCTGCTCAGGTGCCCGGGCAGCTGGAGTCTGACTGCCTCCCCCGGCCTGAGATGCAGTGGCAGTAGTGGACATAGCAATTGCCTGAGCTAAACTGGAACACACTGTCAATATCTGAGTGAGGGTCTCCTGAAGACCTGGAATAACGATAGGCACTGCCGGTGCCTGAGCCTGTCCCGCTGGAGCACCATCGGCGGGAACTTGATCCTGAACAATAGGAGGATCCTGGGATATTGTCCCGGCTGCTGCGCGGACTGGTCCCCTACCTCTACCACGGCCCCGACCCCTTGTGGGTATGGTTGGTGTCTGGTCACCCTGATCGGTATTGCGTGTCCTTACCATCTGTGAGAGAATGAAACAACGTATGTTTAGATTTCAAGAATCAATATATTGGCTGGAAAGAGTTAAAGAAAAATAAAGATGTTTCCTAAGAGTTTTGCAGCCTCTCGAAGATAAGTACAGACGTCTCTGTACCGTTCCGCAAGACTCTACTGAACCTGCTCATGACCGTTTAGTCCTATGCAACCTAGGGCTCTGATACCAACTTTTCACGACCCCAAATCCTAACAGGTCGTGAGGGCGCCTATCGTGGAACTAGGCTAGCCACCCATTAGATAACTACACATTTGTTTCGTTATAGTAATTCACAATTCAATAATAAATAGCAAACATAGCATAAAATAAATTCTTTAAGTCTTAGCGCCCCATTAACAATCTAAACAACTCTAAACAAAACCTCCCAAGACTGGAGTAAACATGGTCACGAGCATCTACGAAATAAAACTAACTCTACTAATATCTTAAATAAAGTCTAGGAATGAAATGCTAAAACTAAATAAGGAAGGTAAATGGAGAAGTTGTGGACGCTGGACAGCTACCTCGAAATCCCGTAAGCTGCTGATAACGAACTCGGACGGCTACTGCTCCGAATAAAGGCCTAGATCTGCACACAGAGGTGCAGGGAGTAATGATGAGTACGCCAACTCAGTAGTAATGAAAATAAATACAGTCTAAGAAATACGAAACACACAACACAGATACACCAATTAACAAAAACAGTAAATCACCAAGTCACCATAAGTATTCATCAAAGACATAAGTTCGAAAACCGTTTTCCAGAAATCCTTTGAAACAAGTATAATATCAATATATCTCAGTAAAACTTTCAGTAAAATCAGTTTGAAAAACGAAGTGAATCGTAGTAAAAAACTCAGTAAAATTTATCATAAATCTGCCCCTCGGGCCAAAATCATTTCTCATAACAATTTCCCTCAGTATCAGCCCATCAGGCAACCTCACAGTCACTCAATATTAGCCCATCAGGCAACCTCACAATCACTCAATATTAGCCCATCAGGCAACCTCACAATCACTCAGTATCAGCCCCGCGGGCAACATCACTCATTAGGTACCTGCGCTCACTGGGGGTGTGTACAGACTCCGGAGGGGCTCCTACAGCCCAAGCGCTATAACAAGCCACAACATGGCATAAATCACACACAATATTGGCCCGCAGCCTCTCTCATATCACAACATCCTCACAATAATGGCCCGCAGCCTCACTCAGTCAGACACTCTCAACATGCCCTTCAGGCCATAAATATACCGGGTTCTCGACCCAAAAACAGTGTTTCATTTTCAATAAATAGTATCAAAATACTCTGAGTGTCAAAACAATTATCACGAAAAGACTGAGTGAAAATCATAACATAACAAGTGAGGAAAATAGTAAAACAGCCCCCAAGGGGTAAACAGATCAGCACTAGGCCCCAAACATGGCTTACAACCCAAATTATATCAAATATATATCAATACTATTAAGCATAGGCTTAAAATCGGTTTCGCAACTCAATAGTTGCCTAAATAGGGAATATATTTCCAAAGTTCCAACCTTTGCATTCCAAAACCCGTGAAAGGGTGCAAAGTCCGGGGTTTCATACCCTCAGGATAGGATTTAAAGATACTTACCTCAAACTGGCCCGAAAACTATTCCGCAATACGCTTTCCTCTCGTATCAACCTCTGAGCGCTCCAAATCTATAAATATCATACCTTTATCATCAAATTATGCTTAAAGAATGAATTCCAATTGAAAAATACCAATTTTAGCTCAAAAACCGACCCCCGGGCCCGCGTCTCGAAACTCAAAAATTTTTATACCAAAATGTTCCTCGTCATCTCACAAGTCCGTACATACAAAGAACGCGAAAATCGGAGTTCGCTTGACCCCTCAAATCGACCCCTAAAGGTCTCATAATCTCAAGCCCTAACCCCACCTTTTTCTACTGATTTTCATGAATTAAACACTGAGATTATGTTCCTTAATCACCTATAATCGAGTTTTAAGGTCCAAAATACTTACCTCTATGAAGAACACTGATTTTCCCTCTTCAAAATCGCCTCAAAAAGCTTCTTCCCGTTCAAAATGGTGTTAAAATAGGTTATGGTCGCGGAGGGTTTAATTTAATACTGCCCAGGTAAATACCCTTCGCGAACGCACAAGATCCACCGCGTTCGCACAGAACAAATTCCACAGCCCACTTTTTCTTCTCCGCGATCGCGATCCCCAGCCCCCGAACGCACTGCCTCTCCGACCCAGGCCTATGCGAACGCACATGCCAAATGGACCTGGGTCCCTCAGCTGCCCACTACTCTCCGCGAATGCACCTCTCAGCCCGCGTTCGCGATGGCTAACCCTTATAACTCTCTGCGTTCGCACCTCCTGGACTGAGAACGCATAGAAGAAAATCTCAACTTTCCAAATTCCCTTATGCGAACGCGGGCTCCTCTCCGCGAACGCATAGGGTAAAAATCCTCTGTAGAAACACCAGAAAACCAGTTATTTCTTTAAGTCCAAATGAGTTCGTTAATCACCTGAAATCAATCCCGAGCCCCTCGGGACCTCAACCAATTACACCAACACGTCATAAATGATCATTCAAACTTAGTTGCACTCTCAAAACACTAAAAATAATATCAAAACACCAAAATCACATCGGATTCAAGCCTAAGAACTTTGAAATTTCTAAAATCCACCAATGATGCCGAAACTATCCAAAACAACTCCGATTGACCTGAAATTTTGCAGACATATCCAAAATGACATTACGAACCTGTTCCAACTTCCGGAATTCTATTCCAACTCCGATAGCCTATTTTCCACTGCCGGCCAAAAATCACCAAAAACTAACTTTCGCCAATTCAAGCCTAATTCTACACCGGATATCACAAAAATATTTCGTATACACTTCTAAGTCCCAAATGACCTAACAGAGCTATTCGAGCTATAAAATCCGCATTCCGAGGTCGTTTACCAATAAGTCAACTCTCAGTTGACTTTTCCAACTTTAAGGCTATTTTTAAAGACTAAGTGACTAAACTCTCACTATAACCATTCCGATTTCACGCCTACCAACTCTAACACATCAATATAGTATAACCAATCTATGACAAGTCAATAACCGTAATTATAGTGCAAATTCAACGTAACAATAGACCGGATCGTTACATTAACATACCCGGTTCAGCTCCTTTCTCAACAACACACACAGATAAGTCAGCGTCCTATTGTTGGCACAACTGTTTGAGCCTAATAGCAGCCGATAACCCAGCAGGTCCACCTCCAACTATCGCCACATCGTATTTAATTGCTTCTCTACTATCCGATTCACTACTACTACTACTACTACTACTACTACTACTACTACTACTACTACTGTAACTCCTAACCGAACTTTGATTCCAAGATTCTAACTACAATGTAACTGCATATTATTTCTACCCAATTACATACAACTTATCTACATAATTTCTATCTAGTTATATACAACTATAATGTCATACCAATTAAATACAAATTTTATATAATATGTCTTTTGTATATTTGTATCTGATTATACATAGTAAAAATAAATTTTATACAATTAATTATATATTACACAACTTATCTACAACTTTCATATATTATTTCTACCCAGTTAAATGCAACAACAATATCATACCACCTAATACAAATTTTATACAATATATCTTTTGTATCTGATTTATACATAGTAATAAATTTCATAATACTAATTATATGTTATACAACTTATCTACAATTTATCTACAACTTATCTACAATTTTCATACATTATTTCTACTAAGTTATATACAACTACAATATCATACAACTTAAATATAATTTTTATACACTATTGTTAAACTTTCATACAATAGTTAAATAAAAAAAATTATATATAAAAACAACAGAATACAGTATTTCTACAATTTTACTACAATGTCGTAAATATAATGTATATCATGTCTTCTCTTCTTCTTCGAGTTTCAATCTGAAATCCAGCCAAAATCAAGTTTAATCTTCACCAAAACACCCTCAAAATTGAGATATAAACTCCAAAAAATATTCCTAATTATTTGCTACAACACCCAATTCAAATAAATAATGATTTTTGAAAACTCAAAGCTTCAAAGTTTTTTAATGGTTGACAATGGTGGAATTTCTTCTCTCTTTTCCTTTGCTTTACATTACTGAAATTAGGGATTGAGAGATAGAGAGAGACGTAGAGAGAATTCCCAATATTTGCAACAACACTCAATTCAAACAAATAATATTTTTTGAAAACCCAAATTCGAATTCAAAGCTTCAAAGATTTTTAATGGTTGTCAATGGTGGAATCGTGGGTGGGTGTAAGATACGTTGGGGAGAGAGGTGGAATGTGGAGAGAAAAACGTGGGGGGAGTGGAATATACGTTAGAGTTATCTTAGGACACTAATTATTATCTTTAATTCCCTTAAAATGTACATAAATGGTAATTGGGTATATAAAATATAATTATAGTAAAACTTGAATAAGAAGGGTAATATAGTTTCATATAGTGTATAAGAATATAAAAATTCCTAGTAGAAATGCGATTTCACAAAAAATTTGAGTAGGCCAGGCATGCATGTTGATGAAACATGCTGCTCAAGAAGCTTAAACTCTCGCTTCTAATATAAGAGAATATGTAGTTGGTATATAAACATTCCTCCATCCGGTCTAATAAGTGACTATTTTGTCTTTGGCACACCCCTTAATAAAAGAAATTCCTAGAAAACAAAAAGTATTTAACTAAATTACCCTTAATTAAATTTTGCATATTGTTAACTTGATATATTGGGATATGTAAATAGGGGCAAATTTGAAAAACTATAGTTAATTCATTCTTGGTTATGTAAAAATGCCACTTATTTTGGACCAAAATAAAAAGTCCAAAAGGTCACTTATCATGGGGGGATTTGTATCTATACCCGCTTTTTAGGTCACGTTATTAACTTATACCCGCTTTGCAAAAAAATTGCAAGCGTACCCACTTTTCCCGTAAACTTCACGCATACGAGCCTGAAGTAGCAAAGGCAATCACACAAACTTCAGCATTCTAGTAGCCGGGCCTGAAGTTGTTTGTAATTGCTGAACTTAAGCATTCTACTAACTGAAGTTTTGTTCTCTATTTGATGTACTTAAGCATATTTTAGCTGAAGTTTTGTTCTGGATTCAATAGTTTTGTTATAAAGCTTTTTTAAAAGCTTCAGCAGAAGATGCTTAAGTTATTTAGTTCATTTGTAAAAATTTCAGCACTAAATAAGATGAAGTTTTGTCCCGGATTCATTAGTTTTGTCATAAAGCTTTTTCAAAAGTTCAGCAGAAGATGCTGAAGTTATTTAGTTCATTTGTAAAAACTTCTACACTAAATAAGCTGAAGTTTAGTTTTGTCATAAAACTTTTTCAAAAACTTCAACAGAAGATGCTGAAGCTATTTAGTCCATCTGTAAAAACTTCAGCACTAAATAAGCTGAGGTTTTGCACATGTAGCAGGAAGAAGGAGGCGCCTGAAGTTGTAAAAATTCGGGTATGATTAAATAATTTTAAAAATATGAGTATAGGTTAAATGAAGGCGTCCCGTGCAATTTTTACCTTATCATGGACAGGAAAGAGTAGTTTGAATAGACGTGACTAAAACATTTATGTCTATACATATTACTAAAATAAAAACAGTATAATTTGTTTTTAATAATGAATTCAAAGTTTGTAAAATATGTTTACATGTTCTTCTCAAAAGAAAAGCGTTAAGAAAATATGTTTGTTCAGGACAATTATGTTCATATAGGGACATGGAGTTGTTAAAGGCATGCTAGATTTTGGGAATAGCCCCAGAAGGTTTCAACACACAACTGAGTTGGACTTTCATATATGGGCTTATGTTCAGCTCGGTTCAGTTACCATGAAATTAAAGGTAGAAATGGCGTGGGATAGCCACTTTTAACGTGGTATTTAGTTTTTATCCAGTATTTTTAGTGACTGAGCAAAAATAGTCACAACTCTATTAAAATTAATACGAAAATATGTTTTTGCCCTTTCTTCATGAGTGTTGTGTAATTACTAAGGACATGGTGTCCTTAACATTTACACAACACACATGAAGTTAAGGACACCATGTCCTTAACATTTACACTGCACTATGAAGTAACGGACATGATGTCCTAAAGTTTAGCAACGGAAGGTGCAAATGCAGGTTTGTCCTTAATATTTACACAACACTCATTAAGTTAAGGACACTAGGTCCTTAACATTTACACTGCACACATGAAGTTAAGGACACCTTGTCCTTAACATTTACACTGCACATACGAAGTTAAGGACATGAGGTCCTAAAGTTTAATAACAGAAGGTGCAAATACAAGTTAAGGACATTATGTCCTTAATATTGGCACTGCACACATGAAATTAAGGACGCCATGTCCTTAACATTTACACTGCACATATGAAGTTAAGGACACGATGTCACAACAGAAGGTGCAAATACAGGACATTTTGCCCTTAATATTTACACAACATTCATGAAGTTAAGGACATCATGTCTTTAATATTTACACAACACTCATATCTACTTCATCATGTCTTTAATATTTACACAGCACTCATGTCTAGCGCATGAGTATTTTTGTCCGGGCAGGTAAAAAGTTATTAAGCACTGGCTAAAGAGTAAAAACGTTTATAATTAGTGACTAACTGTACTATGTAGCCTTTTAAGCACCCCTATTTAAAACATATCCAGTTTCTAAAAATTACTTAACCGGCTTTAGCAAACTTTCTTCTTCCTCAGATTTTCGAGTCAACTTAAGCAAGTCGGTTGAAATCAAGTTCGGTCAGAGCCTAAATTTCATATCTTTGAGCTGCATTCAGATTTCAAACCTAAGATCTAAAGGATGTAACTTCAGCCTTCAAACTTTGGCGGAGCCCTTAACTTCGAGCCTGAAGGTCTCATGCTTCCAACTTCAAAACTGATAGCCAAATGCTAATTCTAAGATGGCTAAACTTTAAAAGCATTGTAAATTTCGGCGATTCTTTAAATAAGAGTAAAGCAACGGCTATTATGCGCTTCCCCAAAATAAAACAGCCACCTAAAACTTGACCAAAACCAACAAGATAGGTGGTAAAGACTGATTTCCAACCAATGCCGTTAAATAGGCCTCCATCAGCTTGGCACCAGGCACTATAACTTATCAACAGTTCACAAGTCGCTATATAACACATGAAAGGTTAGGCCTATTAGATTCAGAATCATATAAATCAGACCACGAAATTGGTCCCCTATCTAACAGACTACACGAATTACAATCCGACCTAAAGATTGTATTAAGTTACAATTCTTCTATATCCTCAAGTGAATCAAACTGTGCATTAAGTCGACGAAGTTCTTCATCATCAATGGTGGATGTGCTGAACCACTTAGGTGGAGAATTACCTGATGGCATTATTGGCAGGACACTAGCTTTTGAACTCTGCTCAATCGATGCCTCTGCATTATCAGACTCTTCTTGCTGTTCTTTTTTATTTTGGTTAAACAGTTGGGACTTCATCTCCCAGCAAGCTTTCAGGTCTTCCTCATTTCGAGCTTTATTCAACTTATCGATAAGATCGGTGAATGACACAACCCACTCAGCTTCAGCGCTCTTGGCCTTTTTCTTTTTGCCAAGTGCATCTAGATCACTAAGGTCAGTAGCATTGTCACCTGACTCCAACTTCCTAAGCTTCCTCAATCCCTGATCAACAATATATTGCATCCTCTTCCTGGTATTCTCTATTCTAGTTGGATCTGATCTAAGCTGTAACTTCAACTGGTTTATCGTTGCCTCATTATCATCTTCTGTTGAACCATCCTCCTCATTCTTCTCATCCTCTGCAGAATTCACTGCAAAAACCTCCTCTAATAGACCAACATTTTGCATGTAGCGATCAAAAGCTTCATTTTCAGCAGCAATATTACTGTCCCTGTATTCCTTTAACTTCATAAACCTCCACTCGTTAATGAGTTGGGCATCCTGTAGCTTATCAATAAGGTTAACCTTTAAAACTAAAATATAAAGTATAAGCTCATGGAGAAAACACAAGAACCACATACCTTCCTGGTCAGTGGCTTCCTCGATCTTAGTGGGGTCTGCAAATTATTGAACTGTGCAAAATTGGTGGAGAGTTGACGAAGTGAAGCAGCTCCTCTGTGCGAGCTCCTTGAGTAAAGGAAATAGAAGTTAATACAGATCTTCTAAATAAAGAGCAAGAAGCTCAGTAATCACCAATCCATTCTGCCTAATGAATAATAGATGTGCGTGTGGGGGCAAAGATATATGAAAATGCACGAGAATAGAACCCTAGTTTTTCCCAGATTATTCTATAGAGGGTAACACAACAATCAAATAGCATATTAAAATATGAGTGCCAGGAACATGCAATGCAAATGCAGAAGAGATCATTTCAAAACGCCAGATAAAAGCACCTAGAAGCGCAGTTCTATTGACAGTGCAAATATCTTATGAGGGATTGTTAACTGACTACAGCTGATGGTTGTAATGTACCCTTTACATCATCGGTGATTATGCAGTCTAACATTTTTTCACTAAAGCTGTCATATATAAATGTAGTCATGCATACTTGAGTAAAACTTGCCCAGAGTGAGATGCTTCAGTGGACTGCTGGTCTACCACAGGGGACCCAGAAGATGGTAACTTATCTGGAAGAGTTGAACCACCTTTCAGAACTGCACAAGATCAAATCAAGGAGACATATTCTTTAGCACAACAAAGGAGTGACGGAATCACAGTAGTAATTGCCTTACAGAAGATGTGTTAAAGTCCCTGTGCTATCAGTCTCTTTCATCCGATGACTTTTAAATGTTTGATTCTTCCAACATTTTCAGAACCAGGCAGTTGAAAAGTCTACTTAATGGTTAAGTGTCAAAATCCAAATGCAGCTCATTACCATGTAACATCCCAATGATGTCAAAACAAAGTTTACACCAAATGTCAACACAGGGTTAATAGTATGATGAATCGTGGCAGAGACACTGCGCGTCCTTTACTTTTTTGGCTTGCGACAATTACTCTAACGCATAAAACACTTGAAGATGCTCAAACCATGAACCCATGATTCACAAAGACTATGGCCTGGTATCAGGTAATCCACTAACTCTCATACAAATACCCTACTCTTCCTGGAGGCCAAAGTTTATTCCTGTCTACACATGTTGGCATGTTTCTCTATTACTCACAACTAACATCTGATGAAGGAATAAATAATCCAGTAAGCATCTGGGGCTCCCGGTAACCAGTTTCAAAGAAAATCCGTGCAGCAATAACTCACAAGTAATCTAAATGGGGAAGCCTTTACATACCAGGCCTCTAGTCCAATTTTGAAGATACTCTTTCAACTTTTAAAGCCAGAAATAAATAACATGAAGCACTGTGCCTATCTTTAGCTATTAAACTTCATCATAGCAATATTGGATAAACAAAAAAGAATCTATTGAAGCCTCAAGGACTAAAATAAGGTAAATATAAATTAAAACATACCATGAAGTTAAGACGATATTACTTATGGCAAAGAGCAATTTCTTCACTGGTATGTAACAAAAAGGCATATGTACAATTTGTTAACTGGGATTGAGGAATACTGTCAGCAGCTATGAAAAAATTTAAGCTGATCATACCATGTATATGACAGGGATTTTGCGCTTTTGCACAACAGCTTTTGCATGACTGGAACGGACACCTGCACATTCGATTCTCACCCATTAGAAAGACTAACAACGAAGAGAGGGAAAGCGGAGAAAAGAAATGTATAAACAAGCACGATAGGATGAAATCTCTTTTTAGAAAAGCAAAAAGGATAAAAACTTAAAGTAAGTAAAGTATATTAAAGGAATTCCAAACAAGTTTTGACATGAGAATGAGATCAATGAGGTATAGTTATGCTACTTTGATGAATTGATCAACTTAAATCATGAGGGTAACTTCAGACGATTCGTAGATCATGCGCAAGACAGAAACTTCGGGTGTAGGGCCTAAAAATAAACAACAGATGACCGAATATCTGATAAAATGATATGAAAATAGTAAAAGGTGATGGAGTACTGCTATCTGAAGCTTAGACAGAATCACCTGTCTGCATCACCAATTATATTTTGCTCCATTTCTTTCTTACACTGTTTCTTTAAAAGTTCTCTGACACGCATAGAGAGGGGGCGGAGGAATAGAGGAGGAAAGAGGGGAAATAGACACATAAGATGTAAGACTATTTTCTCCATTTAAAGCCACCATACACTACAACTACCCTTGGAGATGTATCACAATGGCAAACGATAGTTAATGAAATATTCCTTTTTTGATTAATTAGTTAATGAACTTCTCTTAGGACGAGTTTTGACAATCCGGATGCTAATATCGAGTATATCATGCATCAGGTTTTGTCATTAATGTAAGACAACTTAAGGTATCGAAAGACGACAAGTTTCTGTTTTGACTTGTAACGGCTTCAAAACTCATGCAGAATATAACTTCCCTGCTTTTAAGGGAGAGAGATTTAAATTTAATCATCTCTGTCTTTATTTTCCATAAAAAAGTAAAAGCAGTTAGCAAAAGCGAAAGGAGGCGAAAGAGTACTCCCTTTTCAATTGCGGAGTAATCGCTATATAATTTATTTATTTTTTGATAACCTAATAACTATATAAATTATTACCCCCAAAGGCTGCAGTTTCATCAAAAGGTCTTTGCCTAATGAATGTAAAATCGAACAGGTGATCAAGCAGAAATAGCTCATCTTTAGTACTTAAATAAGTCACTTCTTAGTTTACACTGCACGTACTAGTAGCTAAAGAACCCACACAAGCGCTTGACGAAAAGAATTCTCCTCGCCACTTCTAGAACAGCTAGCCATGAAAAAGTGAAGGGAAAAAGGAATGACATTCCCCTAAAGAAGCAAATCGTTATTTTACTTTGCACATACTAGATAGCTAAAAAGAATACACCAGTTCTTGATAAAAAGAACTGCCATCGAGAAGGGGAGGAGAAAACTCAACATGAAGAAAATATAGTCAAACTTCTTTTTTATATTTTATATACGTAAAAAGTGGTAGTTAAATTTTGATACCTATTAACTTCCAAACTTAAGTATGAAAAGGAGATCCACGTTTGTGTAATCATTTGATCAGAGAGCTTAACTTTAACATTTGTTCATTTTCTTTACTCCTGTCAATTAAACAGGCTGGAGATCCAAATCCGAGCCTTTCAGAATCTTTTAGAGTTTTTATTTTTACAATAAACCAAAAGATTGAAATTGTCATACTTACACCATGATGGTGTGACCTCTATGAAAGTGTAATGTGAGCATATACGTCAAGCCTTTCAAATTCTAGCCAGTACTTCTGCTTAACAGATACAATAAGTTGAGAGTAAATAAAACATGCAAAGTTGCAAACTGTACACGTGCTTATTATATGCTACTGAAGTCGAGAGCTTTTAAGGATTGAGTCGGATGGAAAAGCAATATATTTTGTTAATTCACCCAGTAAAATGCTACATGATTATAACATTTCTTTCAATTTAAGCATTTGATAACGCAAGTAACATTTCACTTCTTGTTTCTGTTAAAAGAAACATATACCTTTGATGGGCTCCAACAAAAAGTTGATCCAGCGATTTCCTTTCATTTCATTCTTTTTTACAAAAAATAACGTGTCTATTAATGCTTTTCCTTTTCCGTGTTAT
Source organism: Nicotiana undulata (assembly GCA_005239495.1). NCBI lineage: Eukaryota > Viridiplantae > Streptophyta > Magnoliopsida > Solanales > Solanaceae > Nicotiana > Nicotiana undulata. Next base: position 17,125 of record ML265536.1, read on the forward strand.
TTCTAGAATTGACACTATGTGATCATGTTTCCCTAACCAAAAAGTACCTTCCTTACTTTCACAAAACTCCAAATATACCATAACAGAATGGGAAAAGGAGGGGAAAACTCATCAGTAAACCATCTTTTCGTTTGATAAGTAAATTATGATGACTAAGAAATAAGTGATACTGTTATATATAAAAGCAAATAAGTAATGCACAGTGTTGTTAATAAGAGGAAGCAAAATCCAAAATGATCTCTGACAGGCTAAAATTATAACATATCCAGCTAAAATCCAAAATAAAATGTCTTTGGCAAACAATTCTGTCCTCAAAGATCAGATAAACAAAATTTAGACAGTCACCATCAAATAAATTTAGCTTTCATACGAGTATCTTACAGCTGTGCTCCCCCTATTTGAAACTTCTTTTTTCTGAGCAAAACCATAAATTGCTTCACCCAAACTAAAAACAGTCTTCCAGATACACCTAGAGAACCCTCTAAAGTCCAAATTTGCACCTACAAGTGAAGCCATCAGTAGATGGCCAATGCAACAGCAGATTGTCTAACTCAAATTTTCGGCCTCTTTTCTGAAAGAAGGTTAAGACTGCAGGAGCACTTCTCATACTAGCAGTATAAGGTCACCATCACAAGTCACTGTGTAAAAGCTCTAGCTCATTTTGTATAATCCATGGGGATGAAATGAAATTTTGATAAAAGATTTAAAAAAAATCAAATTATGTTTTGAGAAGCTTTGTAACCAGCAATTGCTTGGATTCCTTAGTTCGGGATCTTTAAGTAACCAAACCAAATGATTGAGCGTTTAAAGTAGAGCAACAATCAGCGTATATTTCAAATACAAAGCATTAATGTAATTGTTTCCACATAAAATTAATGGTCCTAAATAAAGTGTGCATAAATCCAATATTTCATCTCAACCGTGTACCAAGATTCTTCCTTTCTCTTTAGAGCTTGGCCAGCTGCAACTGAATCGAATATTAAGTGCCACTCGGCCACTCCATTTCAGCATTCTTCTAGCCTAAAGCTGGTCGTTAAGTACATGCAATCTAAAAGCACTAATCATGTCGAGAAGGAATGACCAAACCGGTTCACTTGAACAAAGAAGTTGAACTCAAACATATACCAAAAGCAAATTATTTTCCTTATCTCTGGGACAAAATAAAAATTTAGTAAAACAATACCACTCCCACTTCTACAACCCCCCCCCCCCCCCCCCCACTCCCCAACACACACACACACACACACAACAAAAAAATAAAAAATAAATAAACAGCAGTTGTGTTAATTTGTCTACTAATAACACATCGCTACTCCATGCGTTTAAATTTATATGACACTCTTTCCACTTTGAAACATTCTAAACCATTTAACACATAGCCACTAATAAAATTATTCTATACAAGCTGTACAATTTTCAAAAATCATCTAACTGTTCAACATTTAGTCCCCTCTATCAAACCAAATTTTTAATTACTACTTTAATATCTTGTTCCATTACCACTAATATAATAAATAAGTTATGAAGCCATATAAAAAAACTGGAAATTAGGGTTTCTAAAGCTCAATTCAATGGAATAAAAACATCACCTTGAGCGAGCAACATTGCCGCACTTTATGCACTTAGGTTTATTAAGCCCTCGAAGATTCTTCGATGCGTTTATGGTCGGATGGCTGGACACGACAGCAGCGGTTACGGTGGGCGCGGCGGGGGCGGACACCGCTGAGGGAGCGCTGTCGGCGCTGTGGTTACTTAGGGCAGGCGACGAAGCAGCACCAGCCATTGGAGAAACCACTTACGAATTCAAAGGTTTTCTCTTTTCTCTTTCTTTCATCCGGTGAGCTGACGACGGTTTCGAGGGAGAGTTTTCTCGTAACGGTAAACTGCGGCGGCGAGTGGGGTTCAGTTGCTTCGTTTTCTGCTGATTTTGTCTTTGATTGGGTGAAGGTTTATCAGGGATAAAAAAGATCGGGTATTTATATGCAAGGAATTATAGGACGTTTTTGCCCTGATGTATACCAGGTGGAGCTATACTTATGGGGTCTTGATGGTAAATTACAAAAGGCAACTCAATTGCTCTAATTGGAGTATTCAATTCGATAATTACGAAGATTTCCTTCAAGTGTGTGGACGCATAGGATTTCATTTCATTAGAACATATCAATAAAATAAAAAGAATTTGTCTTTCTGCCTTGTTGTAGTAAGCATACTTACTACTCTCCTCATACTTTACTTGTGAGATTACATTAAATTTGTTGTTGTTATATTAATAAAAGAATTATAATACTTAAGTGATTTATAACTCTTGAGTGCTTTTTACCTTAATTTTTACACTCTTTTATGGTTTAATATTTTCTTTTTTGTTTCTCACTTTAGTATCTGAGTATTGGGCTCATTTTAATAAATTGTAGTTTTTGAGAAAATTTAAAAACTTCAAAACAAAAAAGTAATCGCATATTCCTTTCTAGGATTTCATGACATTACTAAAAAGATTGAGTTTTACTTTTATTAATTTTGATTTAGTTATTTGGTGATAAGTTTACAGAAGAAAAGAAAAAAAAAAAGGTAAAAGCAAAACCAAAAGATATTCCTTCTATCTAGCTAGTAAGTTCATCTTTATTCACAATCTCACACACATATAACTTTAGGATCCCCCTATCTAAAGGATAATAAAATTTAAAGTTTTCAAATGTAGCCACTGTTAGGTGTTCATGCTAATTTTTACCATATTTGATTTTTCTATCTGTTTGAAGTAAAGGACAACACATTTACCATAGTTGAGTTTTACTTCTTTTAGAAGGAAATTATAAATCTCTCTTATTTGGTTGTGCCCAAGGAAAAGGTTGGACTTCTATAAATTGAGGATCATTTCTTCTTATTCAATAGCATCCACAATGTAGTCATACGGGGTTTGAGAATCTTGTTTAGGGGGAGAATTTCAGGACAAGTGTTAGCCTGCCACCTGTGTTTGCTTCTTCGTGCGGTTGTTCTCTCGATATTTTGTACTCTATTTGATACAGCAGATTGCTCATCTCCATTTGTGACGTGAGTCAATTGACACGTTAAATGTTTATGTCTCTTTCGTTATATTTCTCTTATGTTGTCTGATTTATCGTCATTCAAGGTTTGTTTTACTATCTTCCGTGTGACACCTGGTTATTTCGATACTAACAAGTGGTATCAGAGTGAGGTTCAAGACAGGTTCATCTTGGCGGGATAGTTTTAGCCGCAACCCATTTGACGGTAATCATGACTTTTTGTGTGAGAAATTTGACCAGAGTGCTACTCATGTTGAGACAAAACTTTGCGGTGGGAATTTGGAGATGCGACATGTTGAAGATTATGTGAAGAAGATGAATCGAGTTTATTTTGTCATAAATTCATGCCAAGGGGAGGATTATTAGTTGTTTGTCCTAATTTTCACCATATTTGATTTTTTTGTCTCTTGAAGTAAAGCGCAACATATTTATCATAATTGGGTTTTACTTCTTTTAGAAGGAAATTATAAATCTCCGTTATTTGGCTAGTCCTTTTTATCGAAGTAAAAGGTTTGAACTTCTATATACTGTGGATCTTCCTTCTTATTCAGTAGGATCCACAATGCAACCATATGAGAGAATTTTGGGACAAGTGCTAGCCAGCCACTTGTGTTTACCTCTTTGTGAAGTTGTTCTCTCGATATTTTGTACTCTTTTTTATAAAGTAGATAGCTCATCTGTATCTGTGGATGTAGGTCTATTGACCGAATCACGTTAAATGTTTATGTCTCTTTTGGTATATTTCTCTTGTATTGTCTGATTTATCGTCGTTCAAGATTTTCTTTACTAATTTTTGCATGATACCTGATTATTTCTATCTTAACAACTACCTCATTATTAACTTTAGATTTTCGAGTAAGAAATTGAAATCGCAGGTCTAAAACTGAATTTGTTGCCTAGAAAATCTGTTATGTCGAGGAAGAGGCAAACCCAAAAATAAAGAAGATAAAGAACACCAAATTTTAACTTGAAAAATCCTTCAAATCGAAGGTAAAAACCACGGGGTCACAAAGATCCATAAAGATCCACTATAATAATAAGAGGGTTACAAAAGTTCTCCAAATTGGCTACACAACAAGTGCCAAAAACGGAGAAACAATAGCAACAAGAGCAACAACAAATCAATTGTAGAAAGAGGAGAATTCACAAAAACAAAGCTGTTGTTCGAGGCTCACAATCAGATACTACGGGTATCCAAATCCGATCCCCACTGTTCAAATTAAAGATCAAGATGTTACGAACAATCAGTCTAAATTTCAGCCTGATCCAATAGTTAACGAACTGGAAACGTGATTTAAAGTTGGTTGGTCGGAATAAAAATCTGCAACAAAATAAATACTTTTCTTCTTTCTTGATGAAATCTCTCTAAAAACCCACTCTTATGTTCTTAAGTCTTTCAAAGACTTGTACCAATGAGAATAGAACAATTCTCCAAAGTTGTCCTACTTATAGATCATGAGTGGTGCTTTATCTTAAATCCAAAACCCACTCAAAATAGGAATAAAAATTGAATCCAATTCCAAATAGGAATGTGTCACAACCCCAAATCCTAACAGGCCGTGATGGCGCATATCGTGGAACTAGGCTAGCCAACCATCACATTGCTACGCTTTTGTTCAATTAAAATAGTTCAAAATTAAATAATAAGTAAGCAACCATAGCATAAATGATATAATTAAGTCTTAGCGTCCCTATAATATTCTAAACAACCTCCCAAGAACTGGAGTCAATAGTCACGAGCATCTAAGAATAAATAAATCTAAATCTGCTAAAACTATAACATATGTCTCTAAATCAAATGCTAAACTAAATAAGGAAGGGAAATGGAGAAGCTGTGGACGCTGGACAGCTACCTCGAAATCCCGTGAAATGCTACTATCAACTGCGTCAGCTACTACTGCGAACTAGTACCTGGATCTGTGCACATAGTCACAGGGAGTCTTTATGAGTACGCCAACTCAGTAGTAATGAAAATAAATCACAGTCTGAGTAATA